>CATIWR010227202.1:0-34881 GCA_949677035.1 Omphalea diandra | reverse complement strand
TTTTTCCTTCCACAATTGGTTATCCAATCAAGGGAAAATAAAAATTATTTTCCTTTCCCTCCTTCTTATCCAATCATGAGGGAGGAAAATAAGGAGGGAAAATAAAATTTATTTTCCTTCCTTATTTTCTTTCCTCCCTATGAAAAATTGCCAATCACAGGGTTAGTGATAGTCTTTTTTTCTTTAAATAAAAAATAAAATTTATTCAAATATTTTTTAAAATTTTATAAAAAAATAAATAAAATATTCAGATGACTTAAGTGTTAATTTTTTTTTCTTTTTTTTTTTCCAATAAAACATAGAATTTGTGTAAATATTTCTTTCTTCAAATTTTATACATAAAATGAATAAAAATATTTTAGTGTCTTTGGTGCTATAATTTTTTTCTTCTTTCTTCAAATAATTTGAATGTTACAATTTTGTTCTTTTTGAACAAATAATAAAAAAATTGTTCAAGTGTATACAAAATTTCAATAAATTTTATATATATGAAATTTATAAAAAAAATTTAAATTCTATATAAAAACAACATATTTTGTATGTGAAGTAAAAAAATTTTGTATCTAAATAATAAATCAAATACGATTTAGTATAGTTATTATTATCATCAGAGTCATATAATTGAAATTTTTATTAAGCAAATAAAAAGTAAATAAAAAGAATATAAAATTTAATTAAAATATATATAAAAATTGAATATAAAATAAATAAATAAATTTTATATTCTATAAAAAAAATACCATACGCGTGTTAAGTGAGACGATACTATAACTGTGGCCCTTGTCAATACCTTGCAACACCTATCAGCTTCCATAAATTATAATTCCTTGCTCATTGTCCGTACTCTTTCATTGGTCATGAAGGCTGCCTCTAGAATTACCACTCCTCAAACGTTAGAGGCCTAGCGTTTGGATGGAATGAGGTTTTAATCCTGATCGCTGAAATTCACTAAAACTAAACTATGATAATTTTTGAACTAACGAACCGGGTTTCCGGCTTCCTTATTTTTTCCTACTGTTTTTTCTTTTCAGCTCTTTTATCTTTTTTGCAATTATTTCAATAATCCTTACCATTTTTCCTTTTTATATATTATTTTTATTCTTTTTTTCCCTTTTTATTTACCTTTTTGTAGGATGAACATTCAATCAGTTTGAGTTTTACTAAAACCGAGTTAATCAATATTTTTAAAACTAAACAGATTTATTTTTTTAGAAAAACCTAATGAACTGAACTAAATAAACTAAAATTATATAGTCAAAATTGAACAAAATCAAATTTATAAAATTATGGTATAATTTAGTTAAATTTTATCAAAATTACGTATATTTTAGATTATTTTATTTCAAATTTATATAATTAGATTTTATTTTTAATAAATTTAATTTATTTGATTTTTATATAACAAATCAAATTTAAAATCAAAAATTAAAATTGAAGTAAATTAACCGAATTCATTTATTTGATTTCCGTCCATCTCTATTCACCCCCTTTTTTTTTTTTTTTTTTTTTTTTTCTCTTTTTCCTTCTCAATCCTACTTTATTTTCTATAATTTTTATTTATTTTCTACAATTTTTATTTTGGACACGTGACAATAATTGAAAATAATGAAAAGAGATGTGGAGATTCTCAATAAAAAGTTATATTTTTGCCTTTTCATCGTTTTAATTTTGTTGAACCTGCTCTATTTGTACACATTCAAAACCTTTGCATGTTAGGCACAGATTATGTTAACTTCTTTTTATAGACAAATGATACATGGATCAAATAGAAACTATATTGATGGAAGAAGAAAATTATCTTTTTATTAAAAAGTCTGAAATGTCCTTTTATAAAACATTTTTAAATAAATTGCAAAATTTTAGTGATTTTTATTAAGATCTCTAAATTTAAGAAAAAATTATTTTTTATTAGATTCATTAGTATTTTTTATGGAAATAATTATTGAGATTTTGAAGGATAGATCGTTTATCTTTGAAAGAGTATATAATAGTGTTAAAAACTACATATTTTTTAGAGAGGTATAAAAGTAAAAACATACTTTACAAAGAAAACTTTTATTGTCAAATATGAAAGATAAAAAAAGAAAAAATGATTAATTTTGTGTTCAGACAATTCTCTGACCATTCAATTATTCAAGAATATATTAAAATAAATAATACTTAAAAATATGTTAGAATGAATTTATCTCATATTAATAAGCTTGTTTGTTTCTAAAAAAGACGAATCTATTAGTGGATCATCTAGGGATATAAATAAAAGAAAATATTTTGACTTTAGGAAGAGGTTACACCATTACAAAATAGACTGCTTCTTCATTATTGAGTAGGTTTGCCTAATTATGATCATAAATTAAATCTAAATAGTCTTAATTAATTATAAAATTTTTAAAATTAATGGATAGATTTGAGGAAAACTCAAACTTCAATAATTCTTCCGGATTGATTTTATTAGCAAACATTCACAATAAAATGAACTAAGACTCCATTTGTTTCGTAAAAAATATTTTTCAAAAAAAATATTTTATGCATTTTTCACTATTTGTGTAAGAAATTGGTTAACAAAAAAAAAATGTTTGGTCAAAGAAAAAATTAAGTTATTTTTATAAAAATGACTTTTGATTTTGAAAACAGAAAGTCATTTTATGAATTTTGACAAACTCATCCAAAATGAAAGATAAAATTATATAAATACATGTATTTATTATCACTGATCATATTTTACAACAAACACCCATTATTGGTCACTCTCAAATAGCAGTGAATGTCAGAGATGAGTGGAATCCACAAATATTTTTATTTTTAATGTATTTATTAGCCAATAAATAGTATAAATATAAAAATATTTATGATCCAAATTTTTTTATAATCTTATAAATCAAAAGAAATTAAAATTTTAATAGTGCATTCTAAATATAGAAAATATATTGCTCAATAAATATTTTTCTCAAAAAATTTTTTCTTAAACAAGTTATTTTCTAGAGTCGAACTACTTAAATGTTTGGAGTTGTATGAGAACATAAAAAATCCTCCTTCTTCTCATCTATAATTTGGAACCTCAAACTAGCCATAAGCACCTTTATTACCTAGCATTAGCATTAAAGCAAACATGGCACACCTTCTTCACAATCCCAAGAATTTAGAAGTCAATATAACAAAGGGATTAAAGGAGGTAAATTCTAAAATCAGTCAATTTCTCAAGAAGTTTTAATATATTAGCAAAAGAGTAGAAGAAGTGGACAAATTAGTGGTTGCCATCAAGGATCACTTTAAGATAAGGATTCCTTCAAATGATGAAATCTCATAAAATGATTAATGATTAAGGAAATGCTAGAATTATAGAAGCACAAGATGAGAATATACTAAAGGTTAGGTTGGATGAAAAGTATAAAGAAGACAAGACCCCTAAAGACCAAAGAATAAGACAAAGGCAAGTTAGAGTGCTTCCCATTTTCTCCACCTTACTAGGCTTAGGTACCTTGCTTGTAATCCCTCAATCCAAACCTTAAGGTCCATGTCTCTAAAGTAAAATTAGTTCCTTCTTTTCTCTTCATTTTTCGCATTGTACTCAATTAAATGCATTTTCACTAAAATGTAAGAGCAAGTAGTACGTAGACGTGTTATTTTCCAAATGTATTTCACCATTCTTTAATGAAACGAAATGAACTATCTTCCTTATGCTTAATGCCATAAAAATATATACATATATATAAATACACACACATATATAGTGATAAAGGGAGCATAACTTATGTTTATAAACGATCAAAGGAAAAAACTTTAGTGTTTAATTAATTGTTTAACTCTATTTTAAAAGACTTCACTATGTTTTGCTAACATTGATGAATTTCCTAAAAGTTGATGAAGTCATGTATTAAAAGGAAGACCACATTAAATTAAGGCCAACCTAAGTTTAATAAATGCACAAACATAGGGGAGTTTAATTGAATGCATGTGTTTTACAAACCTTGTGCTTGTCATCATAAAAATGGGGAAGAATGTTGTATCTTATAGTTTTAAATGATTATAAATATGAGTTTGTGTTAATTTTGTTGCAAGTGTTTAATGATACATTTAAGACTCCTAAAGTTTCAATTTCATGATATTCAAAATCAAGGCATGTGGAAAGATTTTTAGTTATAAAAGTTAATCAATTTGAACATCTAAGATATTAAAGTGTTGATTCTTCAAACCAAGTTGTTCATGGCCTAGATTGGAAAGGTCCAAAAGCATAAAAGGTTGCTCCAAGTGAAATGGCTCTATGTGGATTTTGAATTAACCTACTAATCATGAGTAAAAAAGATATTGTAGACCGTAGGTTAGAATGAGTAGATTGCTTAGAACAAGCTAGATGAACAAGCTTATGCATCAAAAAGAAATTGAAAAGCTTCCACTCAACATATTGGAACAACTTAGGAAGCTCTAGAAATACCCAAGTGTATATACCCATTCACTATGGATAAAAGTTATAAATGCTACACAAAATGGTGGAATGACTTCAAACAATTGGAATGACCTCAATGCACATATCCATTCATTATGAAGAAAAGGTGGAATTTTTACATAACAAGTTGGAATGGCTCTAAGCTCATGGAATGCTTTAGGATGAATATCCTTATTCAAGACATCCAAAAATTCAAGGTGATAAAATATTCAAAGGAATAGGTTATGCAAACCATGGTATAGGTTAATAAGCTCAAGAATAAGCTAGGCAAGCCTTTGAATAGCCTAGTGCAAAATGAGGAACAAACTTATTCAAAAACTATTAAAGGGAATGACTTAAGAAATGCTTAGGAATCATCCAAGAAACAAGTGAATAAGCCCATTTGTCCAAAACGAATAAGTGATTCATAGGCAAATAATTAGTTTTTCTAATAACTTTAGAATTCGTAGTTTATGTGTACTGGCTAATTAAAGATCATGCTCCATATAAAAAGAACTCAATAAAACATTTGAGCTTGGACAAGAAGATCAATTTATCATTAGACCTACTTTCTTCAATGGGATTAATTAATAATATTTATAGATAATAATGTACTACTTCCCACTGTTAAGATTAAACATTCCACATCCAAAAAATGCACAAAATATAAAAGATATATAATAGTTTAAGCTTAACTACCAAATTTGTTAGTTCTAACTTTTTACCAATGGTTGACCCAAACTCATTAAATCTATCCTTTCTTGAGCTTAACCTTTATCCAATTTTTGTCACCTCCACCCTTTCAATTCAATTTCTAACGTGGTATGCCTGATTTAATTTTTATGTGTTAACCGATTACCCGTCTCGATGTCCATGGTACCAGTAGCCTGGTCTAGTATTGCCATTGCATTCAATTTAATTTCAATTTCAGGGGGAGGAATTTCAATTTCAAGTGGTCAACAACGTCATTGCAACTTGAAGGGGATCGTTAAAATTAAAAATCCAATATCAAAAAAATGCATAAAATATAAAGGGTATATAATGATTTGGGCTTATCTACCTAATTTGTTAGTTCTAACCTTTTAGTAATAGTTAACCCAAACTCATTAAACTCATTCTTTCTCAGACTTAACCTTTACCCTTTCAATTCAATTTCTAATACCTACAAGCTAAAGGAATGAAGTTATGGAAGATCATTATATATTCTAATGAATCGTGAAGGAAAAAAGGAAGAATAACCATTGAAGGAATAGACTAAGGATGAACAACAACACAATGTTCTCAATGACAATGCAATCAACATACTATTTTATGATTTAAGTAGAAGTGGATATGGAAAAGTAAATATGAAGACTAGGCCAAAGAAATTTTGGATGCACTCAAATAACTCATGAAAGCAAAAGTTAAATGAAAGAAATGAAAGTAAACAAGAAAGGTTCTCTTATATATTGATGTGAGGTCTTCAAATTGAAGCCCAAGGAAACTATCAATCAAATGTATTAATATGTCATTGAAATTGTTGAAAAAGTCAAGTCCCTTAGTAAAATGTTACCAATCATGTATTGGTAAAGAAGATTCTAAGAAGCACCCAAAGAATGGCTTCCTAAAGTTACTTTACTTTTATAAGGAGAAATGGCATTGGGGGGCAAAAGGCTCGATAGAATAAAATATTTATTTTAATAAATTATAGATAACACTATATATTTTTAAAAGTTAATATATGAACCAAATAAAAAATTGATACATCTGTAAGGAAAAATATGACTAAATTCTCATAAATAAATTTTAGGAAATACAATTTATTTGAAGACCAATTCCTAAAAGTGAGCCACTTTCAACCAATCTAGCCCCTAGTGTGTCTACTCACATTTCCCCATCCCAAAGTTCTTCTATTGTTTTATAAAAGCCCTAAGTCTGGTCAATAACTCTATCACCTCTGAATGGCCTCATCTGTATGATTAAACAATCAAAATAATAATTAATGGGAGAACTAAAGCATGAGTCAAAAGTTATGCAACCTTAAAAAGATTATCCAAATATTCATCAGGTAGGAAATATTTTAATCTAAGCATCTTACCACAAAAATGCTCTAGCATGTATGCAACATAATACATGTAAGAGGCAGTAATTCAACCAATTTGTGATAATTGGAACATTCCATAGGATTATTACTCATGATTTAATAATTGATCGATATCAAGTTTAGAGAAATCACAACTACTTACCTGCTTAAATTTAGAAAACTTGGCAGATAATTTTTCAGGAATTGACCAGTTGAACACGTTAGAATTTTCCTTGATTCTTGCCCCGTTCGTACTTTAGGCAGTATACTATGATCTGTTTGGAATCCCCACCGAAGAATCACTTTTGCAGGAACCTTGCCTAATTTCTCAGCTACCTCTATGACAATTCGATCTATGAGAATTTGAGTCTTGGCATTTTGTGTTCCTCGAGAACCTAAAGGTGGATAGCCTTAAAAAAATAGAACACCACAGTTTAATTTAAAAACATCATCCAATTAACCCGATTTTCATTTAAAGACTAAAAAAAAAAAAAAAAAAGAAACTAATCCATTTATACAAAACGGTTTGTAGAATTTTTTTTTAAAAAAATTCATTCATCGTAAAAATCTACTAGAATATAATATCTTTATTAGAAGTGACTCAAATATTCATAATAGAAATAGACAGCAAAGGGTGACACTTATAATGTGCCATTCCTAGGACATTATTTGGTCTTTTTGTTTTTGCAAACTTTGAACCGAATTTAATTGCATATCTTCATTTCTTGTATATGTTCATATCAAATTTTGTATCAGTTTTCTTCATTTTCTATAATTATGTACAAAATTTAGAGTAATTAAACACAATTTAAGTGACTACTATTCTTATTAAAACCGTATTTAGTTGTTTTAAACTTTGTACATGATTACTAAAATAAATAAAGAATTTAATAGTCAAATATAAAAAAAATAGAGGATATTCAATCAAATTCTATATGGAATTAATTGCTTTAAATTTTGTACTTAATTTCTAAAAATGAGAATATATATGTGTGTGTAAAATTTGATATAATTAAATTTATAATATAAGAGAATCATTTTTTTTTTTTAAAAAAAAAAGCCAACCTACACTTTTCTATTGGAATAAATAACCTCTTTTTTGAATAGAGTAATGATAGGTGCAGCTCTGAGGGGATGAAAATAGCAAAATTGTATTAAAAGAGTGTTTTGTTTCCTTTTTCTAACATTAAATATAAAATTTATTCACAGACATTCACTTTTTATATCTTTTTAGTTGAAATTTATGTCTTTTTAGTTGATTTTTTTTTTATTTTGCAATTTTTTTAATGAGTTATATGTGATACTGAAGGTAATAGTAACTACGCTAGACCACAATTATCTTCATATTCTAGATGTTGAATTTAAGTATTTTGTTTATAGGATTTTTTTCATTATTTTATTCATAGGATTTTTTTCATTATTTTATTCACTTTCTATATTTCTTTAAACAAATTCTGGATCTAAAAAGAGGGAAAAAAAAAAGTTAGTGCGATTTTACTGTTCTAATCATCCGACGCTATACCTATGTTTTTCATTTTGATTACTCACAGGTAAGTGAATTCCCTTGGATTTACAAAATTCGTGAAGCTTTGGTTGCTGCCATACAAAGTGATCAGTCTCCACTTAGTTAATAGCAGGTGCAACATGAGCAACTTCTAGCAGATCTCCAAGCTTCTTGGCGCTGAAATTACTAACTCCAATATCTTGAGCCATGCCAGAATCATACGGTGCTTCCCTTGCTCTTCATGTGCTGGGTATGTTAGGCTGTGAAAGGTTCTCTGGCTTAATGCCAATCGAACCATTCTTCATGCTGACTGGCCAGTAGGCCTTTGAAAAAAAAGAAGCATATTTAATAACAAAAATCTGTTATGAAAGCCAAATTTTGGTGTGACTCAAATTTGTCATTTTCAAATTCTGAAATATAGTAACGACTTCAAAAGATTTATCAAGCTAAACAAAAGGTTTGATTGTTATAAACATGCCAAATGCAGATCTAAATAATCAAGTTGCAAGTACTGCAAATTTTTATTCAATACCACGGGTACGTCTTCTGGTGCATGATCAGACCACCTACAGATCAACACATATTCTGTTAATATCACACAGTCGATTGAACACTACAATTCAAATTTAAAAATGATTAATCGCATAATTAAACTATCTTTTCTCATGGAAAATCCCAAGTTAATCAATCATATAAGAATCAGAAGATTCCATGCTCTTTTATAGCATAAAACACAATTCATAACATGGCATCTTCCGGAGATTAAGGGCCAAAACTTATTCATACAACACAATTTATAGCATACAACATAATTTATGCTAACCCTACATCGTTAGTGGTACATAAGGATGTCATGCTCTTTTAGAGCTACATAAGGTGAGGATTCATCAATACTATGATCCTTCTTGTGATGAGTTTTTGCCGTAGGCCATTAAATATCCTTTAAATGCCTCGTATTACATGTTTTACTTCTTTTGATGTTTGTGGTTCATTTACTCTGATTTTGTGTGCTTGTTGGATAGTTATGTGGGGATGTAATATTATGGACTTAGATGCATATCTAGGCACCCTTTGTATGGAAGAGATGCATATCTAGGCACCTTTTGCATGAGAGAGATAGTAATATATGTTATATTCATTCCTTATACCTTGAGTCTATTTGGGTTATTCTATACTTGTTTCATTTACTAACTTGTTCTTCTTTTGGGTGTAGATGTTATGTTTGAGTAAGACCACAAGTTGGTCTCAATGGTCATACTATGTGGTCATGAATAGTGGATGACAATGCATGTTTATCCCCTTTGCCATGAATGCATGACCCCCACTCTCTCATTGATATGTGAATATGGATGAAAGGATGACAATGCATGTTTATCCCCTTTGCCATGATGCATGACCTCCTCCCTCTTTGAATTGACTATTTGATTTGCCCAAGTGAATCACACTTAGATGTATGTTTAGGGGCATTAATTGGACTAATCAATGACTTGGTTAAGATATTAAAAGTGAACCAAAGATGCTCAAAGGTCAGAACCTGATATCCGAGCAGTTTGGGTGTGCCTAGCCTTTTCCCTAAGTTATACCCATTTTCGAACTCGATCTTTGATGGGGTGAAGATGAAATGAGCTCTCTAATTAACTTAGATTATGTTTAGATTTTGTCTTCCATAGATTCTTGTCCTGACCAAAGTTAAGTGGTAACTCTACATTCCTTATAAATGGTACCAACGTATTGTCCCACTTTTAGTCCCTTGATGACCACCATTTTGGACTGAAGGCTTTGAAATTATGCAAGGCCTAAAAGGATCCCTCGATGATCCAAGCACAGGCCACATCTTGTGGTCATTACCAATGTAAAAACCCCTCATCCTCTTGATCTCCCATTGATTGATAAAAGAATGGACTCGCAAGCAAGATTCCATTTGTTCAAGTGTAACTGCAAAACCTAAGGAACTCACAGTGGTGACTCTAATAGGGACCCAAAATTAACTTCGCGTTTAATCTTTGGTTCACTTTTAATATTTTAAGCTTGTTTATGCGTTAGCCCATCGCATTCATGTAGCTTTCATTTCATCGCATACACTATATGCCTTTAAATAAACTGATGGTTCTGCAAACTTGAGACTTAAGCTCCATTCGGGCTTAGAAGATTGTGAGAGGGATTCATCATTTATGAGCCTAATACCTTTATGTATATCAAATGAGGGATCACAACAACTGCCCCTAAGCTTATGAGTGCCATTAACTACAAAAACCATCTCAACTATTAGGCACATGTAAGAGCCAATAGTACCTTGGAATAGATTACCCCTCTTGTTTGCATTTCTTCTTCAAAAAAGAGTGAAAACCCCTCAAGAACATGGTTAAGTATCCCTAATGTAAGTATAAATGTTGCCCCACCCCCTTGATGTAATTATCCCCTATATGTAAATACTTATGTATTTTCCTTTCCTCATTATGTAAATAATTTTTATATATATTCCTTTCTCCTTAAAGGATTTCATTCCTTGCATACATATATTTCTTCAAATGATGTAAAAAATTCTTCCATTTAGTGCCTTTATGTAAATGCTTTATTGAGGCTTTAACTCTTCTTGGTCCAAGGTGACCCCATGCATTTTTTAGCCCATGATGGCATAAGAATGAAACCACACCTAGGAAAGAGCCATTAGACCTCGTGTGTGGGAGGGATAAGGTTGGAAGGATCTTGTGCAAAATGATTTATGCATGGCGCATGCATTGATTATCTATTCATGCATCATACTGATAACCCTTGTCTTGTAGCTGTCATAACTCCATCCAATCCATCCAAACCCTTATGGAATAGAAGAGGCAACTAACTTGCTAGAAAGAGTAAGACTCTGAGTCCAAGCTAGAAAGCTGATCCAATCATGAAGTCGATCATACCACTAGAGATCCTAGAAAAGATGATGGCTAATTTCAACTGTAAGATGGAAGAAAGGATTGCCAAGGAAGTAAATATGTGTGTCAATAGGGTTCTGAAAAAGAAGGAGACCTCTGCTAATAAGACCAACAAAAGGAAAACACAAATGTAGATGCCCCAACCAATGGTGATTGATGATGATCTGTTTAGGATGAAAGAGTATCATATGAATAAGCTTGCTAAGAGAGTGGGAAGTACAATTGCCATTCTAGACAAATCTCTGAAGAGTGAGAAAGAGAGCACTCAATTTGATTATCTTACTAAGTAGTTAAAGAAAATATAAAAGGATTTAGGTGCTAAAGGTTTGGGGAACAAACATCAAGGAATTGCTTGCACATAAACTTGAGAAACTACCAGTTAATTTTCATATGCTAGAGTTTTTCAAATTCACAGAGATTCACAATGCTAAGAACCATGTTCGTTTATATGTGCTAGTCATTAAGATATTCAAGATTTTGATGGATACCATGTTAGAACTTTTTGAGTTGTCATTAGAAAGGTCTACAAAGACATGGTACTCTAACCAGTCAAAGACTCTTAGAGAAAACTAGAAGGAACTAACAAAAGCTTTTAAGAGGCACTATGCGTGTAATTCAGATCTAAAGGTCACACTCTAAGACTTGGAGTTTTTGAAGTAAAAGGTTAGTGAAAGCTTCAATAATTATATTAGAAGATGGAAGAAAGTGGCTTTAGAGACAACCAAAAGGCTTACTAGGAAAAAGTAAGTCAAGATGATTGTTAAAGGGGCTCTATCTGATATTAAGCGCTAGAATTCAAGGAATGTTTGAAGACCTTCGAGAAACAAGCTTGCATGCTAAAGAGTTGGAATCTAAATTTAGAAAATAGTATAGGAGAAGGAGAAGTGCCCCGACTCAACCTCAAATTGAGGGAAATAAGATGACCTATGTAAATACGGTAAGAGTACTAAGACACTTCACTGATCTGGGTATGCCACTATCTAAAGCATTTAAGAGGTTGTAAAAGAAGGGAGTGATGAAGCCTTTATCATTAAGACCACCTTCTAATCTACTGCTTAGGGGATATGATGCTAATGTTTACTGTGTTTTTCATCACTGAGCACGTCACAACACTAATGATTATTATAGGTTGAGATATAAGATTCAGTATCTCATCGATATCAAGATAATTGCCACACCAAATTTTGAAAGGCATAGCATCCGAGGGAACCCTCTCCCAAACTATAACAATGTTCCTCTCCTAAACGAATGAACTTTCATGATAGATTATAGGATTCCTGGGGAAGTTGGTATTACTACTATTGAGGAGGTGACGTGTAAGATTTCAGTTATTTACACTATTAATCCGCAGGAAAGCTCAAATGAGGATACAAAAAAGGTGCGAATGAGGAGAATGATCTAGTTATGGAAGGAGAGTGATGAAGAAAAAAACGCTAAGCGGGTGAGCCATGTGACTTACTACCTTAACAGGGAAGCCCCAAAGGAACCAAGGTTGAGAAAAGGTAGACGAACTCATTGTAAAGGAAAAGGAGGATGGCAATCCTATTGTGAAGTAGCTAAAGAAAAAGATGTCTACCTAGATCAGTGTGTGGGAGTTGCTTATCACCTTACAAGAATATAAGAAGGCTATGGTGGAGGCTCTGTCAAGTATGATTATCTCAAAGAAGTTACTCTGATGGATATCGTTGTGTTAGTGACTCATAAAGGTCATATTACCTTATCAGATGAGGATCTATAATTAGAAGGAAGGGATTTGGCCTTATTCATTTGAGCTGCAATGAAAGGGAGACACACCTCATGTGTGATGGTTGATGATGGATTTAAGATGAACATTTACCCATTGAAGTTACTATATACGTTTGGTTTGTTTGAGAAAGATTTTGAAACCTCTGACAGTGTCATTAGAACCTATGATATAGCAAAAGGTCAGCTGCTGGTGTGTTCAAGACTGTGGTAAAGATATACATAGTGAAGCAATGGTGAAATTCACAGTCTTGGACATCCCAATTACTTTATCACTTTTATTGGAAAGACCATGGTATCACCATTGAGTGGTGTACCTTTCATTGCTTACTAAAAATTTAAGATTCCTTACAAAAGAGAGATTAGGACCATCTGTATAGAGGTTAGGGTCCAGCTTTAAGTGTGGTTGTTTGACGTCTTCAAGGGTTTCAAGTTGTAGGAGTCACTGATAAGTGGGTTGATCCTAAAGTTATGAGGATTATGAAGAACATAAACTTTCTACCAAGATAAGGGTTAGGGAAGAATTCTATTAGCGTATTAGAGTTCTCAGAAATCCCCACTCATACTACAGAGAAAGGACTAAGGTACCATGGTAAAGAGTCAGACCTAGAAGTAAAGGACTTGTGCGAACCGCTATCAAATTTCTTAAAAGACTTGTATAGCCATTAGAAAAGTCAAGCAAGAATTTTCTAAGAAGGAAAAGTTACTAGGAGAGGATCTAGACAAACTTAAGAAGGCATTTTTCTAGCTAGATGTTGGTGAGTTAGGATATTAAAATTATTAGGACCTGCCTAAAGAGGATAATGGTAGGAAGAAAAGGAAGAAGAAGGGTAAATAGATCTTAGCGATAAAGAACAAACAAGAATCAAATCAATTTACAATCCTACATGGTCCTTAGTCTACATGGTCGTGGAATGATATGAAGAAGATCACTGATGAACAAACTGAGCAGTATTTGCGGGATCAAAAATTATGGGCCACTAGGGAAGATCACATGAAGAATGGACTTAAATTGATAAAATATAATGCACCCTTTCTAGTCTAAGAATGAGAATACACTAGTTATGCAAGTTTACTGAAGTTGTGTACATAGGGATAAAATTAGAGGATATTAAAAGCATGATTATGAACTCTATTGAGCAAGTGGGTGATGAGGAAATGCAAGGTCCTACGGCAGAGACTGAGCCAATTATGGCAGAAAGTGTAACTCTTTGGGCAAATTTTCTTAGCTGATAGATGATCAAATGAAGTAGAGTTTTGAGAGGGTTGTTAAAGTTATCACAGGAATATAAGATGGGATAAAAGATGAGAATGGAATAGATATTGTACAAAGCAAAAACATAGGCATGTTGTTTATTAACAAGAAGAATGAGGATAAGGCACATGAAGAGGAGGCTTTCATCGCTCCCCTAAAGGAAGTTGTCTTTCTAGATTCCATTGATGTTATTGTTTCCAATCTCTTTATGGATGATGATATATTTCTTTCTAAGTTTAAGGTAATAAATGATGAGTTTTCTTATTTGTGTGATGCATTTCTTAATGGTAGTGTGCATAGCATGCATCATTTTATAAGCATATTTAACATTAATTTTGTGCATACCACTACATTTAACCTTAGCATCTAGGACAATCCAAAAATCTTGCTCATCGCTAGCAATGTCACACCAGAGGAGCAGAGAAAGTTTAAACAACTGCTCATAAAGTACTATAGGGTCTTTGCTTGGACATACGAAGTATGTGATGAGTTGATAAGTGAATTATAGAGCAGCACAGAATCCCAACTTACCCATATATCAAATCGATAAAAAAAAAAGCTTTAAAGGATGAGACTTGAGTGGGCCCTATTAGTTAAGGAAGAAGTAACAAAGCAATTGAATGCCAAGTTCTTAGAGATGGTGGACTACCCTGAATGGTTAGGCAGTATAGTACCAATACCAAAGAAGGAAGAAAAAGTGTAGATGTGTGTTGACTACAGGGATATGAACAATGCATGCCTAAAGGATGATTTTTCCTTACCACATATAGACGTACTCGTCGACAACACTGTGACGTGTACTATATATTCCTTCATGGATGGATTTTCAAGGTATTACTAGATTCTCATGGAAATCATAGATAAGGTGAAGACAAATTTTATCATGGAATAAAGGATGTACTACTGTAAGGTGATGTCGTTTGGGTTAAAGAATGTTAGAGCAATGTACTGGCAAATGACAACTACCCTGCTAAATAACTTGATCCATAAAGAGATGGAAATGTATGTGGATGATATGATGATAAAGTTTAAAACCATGGAAGGACACTTTAAAGCCCTGGAGAAATTCCTGAAGAGAATTGATGAGTACAACTTGAGGTTGAATCTAAAAAAATGTGTATTTAGGGCCACCTCTGTTAAGCTGTTAGGACACGTGGTTAGTGAGAAAGGGAATGAAGTGGACCTAGACAAAGTAAAAGCAATTTAGGATAGTCTCATACCAAAAACAAAGAAGGAGATCTGAGGTTTTCTAGGTCATTTGCAATACATTAGTAGGTTCATAGTAAGATAACTCCCATTTAAGAGTCAATCTTCAAATTATAAAGGAAGGGTAAACAAGTAAAGTGGAATGGATAATGTCAGGAGGCCTTTGAGAAAATGAAAGAGTATTTGGCCAATCCTCCAATGTTGAAGCAACCAAAATAGAGAAAATCACTAATTTTGTATATGATAGTAGAAGATAGCTTCATCGATACAATGTTAGCTTAAGAGGATGAAATAGGGAATGAACACACATTGTATTATCTTAGCCAAAAGTTACTTTCCTATGAAGTAAAGTATAACCTGGTGGAGAGGACTTGTCTACCATTGGTTTAGGTGACAAAAAAGTTGAGTTTTATGGAGGTGGTTTCAAAGCTTGACTAAATTAAATACTTATATAAAGCTCCTTCCCTTATTAGAAGATTGGCAAAGTGGTTGATCTTGTTAATTGAATTTAATATGAAGAACATAGCCAAAAAGGTGAATAAGGGACGAGCGATTTCAAAATACTAGGCATTATGACCTCTCGAAGAAGGATAATATAAACTTCCCTAGTTTTCATATAAAGGGATAGGAGCAATTGAGCATCAAGGGTGGAGAGTATACTTTTGACAAGGTTATAAACAAGAAAAGGGTAAATGTAGGAGTACTTTTGATCTTATTGAAAGGAGAGCTCTTTTCGTAAATAAGAAGTTGAACTATAAGGTAACCGATAATATGGCTGAATAGGAAGCCTGTGCATTAGGGTTCAAACTATTAAAACAGATAAAGGTAAGGACAACAGAGGTATTTGAGGACTTGTTGCTAATTATTTCACAAGTAATGGACGAATGGGAATTGAAAGAAGAACGTTTAGGCTCATATGTAGAATTTTCAAAGGGTCATATTCCATCATCTGACAAAAGAAGAAAATGCAATGGCTAATGCCTTGGTCACTTTGGTCTCTATTTAGGATAGACCAGAGGTAATGCCTATGAAGTTGCTTATTACACTTTGATTTGGGGTGCCAAGTTACAAGGATATAAGAGTAATACAAGTATCTGTAGAGAATCACCGCTAGTATCTTGATATACAAAGCTATTTAAAAACTAATGAATATCCCTAGGAGGCTGAGAAAAAGGATAAAGATGTGATTCAAAGGCTATCTTCACAGTTTATGGTCTATAATGGTGTAATATACAAAAGGATGATCGATGGAGTCTATTTATGATGCTTGGCTAGGAAGAGGCCCATAAAGTTATGAATGAGGTGCATACAGGAGTCTATGGTTCCCATATGAATAAGAAGATATTGGCAAAACATATTGTAAGGTTGGGGTATTACTGGACTATTATGGAGCATGATTGTATTAAAAAAGTTTTGAGTTGTCATGAATGTCATATTCACAATAGCCTCAGTCATTTCCTGCCAACTAAGTTACAAAATTTGATATCACCATGGTCGTTTGAAGCATGGAGAATCGATGTGATTAGAGAAATTTGGCTAGCTTCTACAAGGGAGCATAGGTATATTATAGTGACAGTGGAATACTTCTCGAAGTGGGTAGAGGTTGAAGCATTTGGCAAGTTGAGGGCAAAACAGATGGAAGGATTCATTAAGAAGAACCTTATTTGTTATTATTGAGTGCCACACCATATTGTTATGTATAATAGTGTCCATTTTCAAGCAGAGGTCAAAGATATATTGCAAAAGTATAGAGTGGTCCACCACAAGTCATCTCCTTACAAACAACATGCTAACAGAGTAATGGAGGCAGTAAATGAGAATGTCAAAAACATCCTTGCCAAGATAGTGAAAACATGTAAAAATTGGTATGAGAAGTTACATTTTGCTTTATGGGGTTGTTGAACTATGATAAGGACATTGATCACACTATACTCTTTAGTGTATGGGATAAAAGCAGTGATGTCAATCAAGTTAGAAGTGAAGTCCTTACATGTATTAGTTGAGACTAGCATTCCTAAGTACCAATGAACGTGGAGTAGACTTAAGCAATTGGCTCTACTAGATGAAAATAGATTTAAGGCCCTATATCACATCCACCTGTATCAAGTTAGAATGGTTGGTGCATTTAATAAGAAGGTAAAACAAAGCAAGATCAGGGTTAGTGATCTAGTACTGAAGGTAGTCCAACTGCAAAATCAGGATCCTCAAATGAAGTTTAGGCCAAACTGAAAAGGTCCCTATATGGTCAAACAAATATACTCTAATGATGGGGTGAAACTAGTAGATATGGATGAGAATGAGTTCACTTGAGAATGAGTTCATCGAGACAGTGAACTTTGACCAGTTAAAGAGGCATTTCATGTAAGTTGTGAGAAAAATAAAATAGCCCTCTAAATCAAAAACCTAAAAGGGTGACTTAGCCAAAAATTTAGGCATGAAAGAAGAAGAATGAAGAAAACAAGAAAAAAAAAAAAGAAAAAGCTTGCTAAGTTTAAAATCCAAAAGGGCAGCTTAATCAAAAGTTAGAGCACAAAAATGCATAAAATAAATAGAGTAAAAGTTGAGAGAGAGTACAACTGACCATTGGGCACTATTGACAAGAATAGTTAAGCAATGATAAAGAAGACATTGATGGATGAGTAAAAGACTATAGAAGCAAAGGCATTTGGCAAGGCAACGAGATGATCTAATGTGCCAATGTTAAAAGAGGAAGTCATGAATTTAATTAATGTCTAAATAAATGTAAATAATTCATGCCAAGCATAATACTAAATGGATATATGTTTGCATAATTATAGTAAATGAGTCTATATGTTTGCATAATTGAAGTAAATGAGTCATACATGCTTTTAAACTAAAAGTAAATATAAAACAATCTCTTCTTTTTTAAAAAAAAGATTATCGTCTACAATTTGCTAATATGATGGCTATAGATCTAAAAGTCATGTAAGCATGCCATGTAGTATGCATCATCCTCAACTATGGATCCTGGCCCATGTAGAAGTCAGATGTGGCGATTGGTCCATATAGTCTCAACTTTATTCAGGAAGTGCTGGGATAAGGGACCTTTCATAAATGAAGGAATAATATTGCACCTCAAACTAATGAGCGTTGAACTAATGATGCATGTGAGATGGGTTATAAAATATGCCTAAAGCCAAGGCGGGAAGGACGATGCAATCCTCATAAAATCCTCAAAGTAACAAGTGACAGATTCCACCATAGGAAGCTCCAATAAATGTCGATGGCAGTGATGTGAGACATCCACTTAGCCCATTAAGCTCTAGCAGTAGTTGGTCTTAATAGATGATGGTTTGAATGATTTTGCTAATAATAAAGCCTTGTATCCATGGTAGGGGTAGCTAATAGTCCCAATCTTTCTTACAACCATATATAAAAAGAAAAAGAAATAAAAGAGAGAAAAAGAAAGAAGAATAAAAATATGCTCATTAAGTTGAAAACTTGAAAGGGCAGCCTAAGCAAAAGTGAGTGCCTGTCAGATTGAAAACCCACAAGGGCAGGCAAAAGTTAGGGCAAATAAAAAATAATAGATAAATAAATAACACAAGAAAAGTTGCTGGAAGAGGGACTCTTACCTGAAGCAATAGTGGGCTGGCTGTAAGGGAATCATTGACACCTAAAGCAACTCTGTTAAGTCCTAAGATGGTCTCACCCAAGATAGGAGGCACTAGGGTCCCCCCTGACTTAGCCCCCTCCAAGAATGGTAAAATTGTAGATCTATCTCTTCATCCTTTCTTTGCAACAAATACTCACCCATTGGAATAACCATAATAATATGAGCTTGGGTCATCTGAGCATGGCCTCTATAAGGGAAAAAGGGTGATGAAAAGGGCCATGAAGTTCTTCTCCTCGTCCAATGTGTACTTGGATACTTCCTCAGGCTATATGTCGAATAGCTCTACCATCTTTCACATATGTGGGTAATCCAATTGTGGCAATGCAATTTGATATGTAGTCGTGATGTGGCAATCATGAATGGTGTCAAACTCTTATAGCAAGGGACAGATCTTTGCATTCGCAAAATGGAAAATATGGGTGGTGGAATCCCATAAGTCACAGGCTGCCCACTGAAAGTGAGTGTTGAGGTGGATAGAAAAGAGGTAACAAATAGCTGAAAAACCCGCCCATGGTAGATCAGATTAGATATGAGGTGAAAGATACCATAAAAAGATGTTCTTGACATGGTTTAGGAGCTAGAAATAGTGGCATGCAGAAAAGATGTAAAGTGGGTATTTATAAAGGAAAAAATGATTGGTAGGACTATATAGCCTTCGACTGAGCTTGTACAGCCCCTGGCCAGGGCTGCACAGCCTTCTAGCTGGGCTGTACATACCTAAGCTTGGGTTGTACAACCTTCAGTCCTTGGAAAAAATTGGGTAGCATCTCCTTTATACTTTTGGGTTAAAATTGACATATATATTTGCTCTGGAAAACACATACATGAAAGGAATGACAATGCGCACTTAGAAACAAACATTTAAGGGCCAAAATTATGCATTTGCATTTGAAAGATGAAATATCACATTTTAACAAAAAATGGAGACAATGTCACCTCAGTTCGTCCTAAAAGTTTCTAAGCAAAAATCTAAAAATAAAGGCTTTCAAATCACTTAATAAATTATATAATTGTGCAAAATCTACCAAATGTACCAACTATGCAAAAGATGGGACTTCCAAATTGCCTAGAAAATATAAAATATCCAAGTAGTTAACAAAAGAAAAGGGAGGGGAGGGGGGGAGGGGGGGTTCTCCATGGCTTAACTACTTCAACTCCTAGAAGGGGTCACCTCAGAATCCTTGGCCTCATCATCCATCATCGCCATGTACCCATGCTCCACAGTTGCTTGAGCCAAAGCCTCGTTCTTTGCCTCTGCCTTTGCCGTACACTAATCCTTCTCTTTGATATCATAATTCAAGCGTTGGATCGTCTCATGTAAGAAACATGAGGATTAGGATGAATAGGACACTAAACACATAAAAACACGAGTCATGAACATGCGTACTTACCTTACTTTTATACAAACTTGCACAAAATGCGCCTACTGCATCACAATCCTCTTTAAAGTGGTAATCAGATCAACCATGGCCTCAGCTTGGATGTAAGGAATTTGTGAAAGAAGAAAATGAAATGCAGTAACTACGAAGCATACATCATAGTTAAAACACAGCTAGACAAAGGATAAAATACTTACATTGGTGGTTTCAGCTGGCTTGAATGTATAACCAAACTGAGTGATCTATAATGACATCATCGACTTAGTCAATGAAGTCATGCATGACTTTACTAAACTATCTATTATAGATGCTAAGTTGCCAATCACCACGGGTTGTATGCCTTTCGGAGCTGGTCCACAGGCTTATTTGTAGCCACGGATAATAGTAGCGCTAGTCACAGAAAGTAAGAGTGATAGACCTTAAAGTAACATATGTAGTAGTGCCCCAATTTTTGTATAACAAAATGACCCCCTCGTATAGCGTTTGTTGAGGGAATGGCCAAATAATCGCTCTAACAAAGGAAGACTCCCCACTAGCTCTCTGCCCATCCAATATCTATACAAAGTACTGAGAGAAGATAATTGCTCCCTTAGCATATAATGTAATGATGCAGTGAGATCCACGCTATTAAGGTCTCTCATATAAAATAGACTCGTGGGCAGCGCTATGGGACAAGTCACACATCTAAGCCTTCGCGCCAGCAAAAGATGCACTCTTTAAGGTAACACTTCCGAATGGAGGGCCCCAGTATGAGACGATGACTATAAGAGATGGTTTCTACCTTTACCACCTCTAGATGCCACATCTCTATAGGACTTCTCCAGTCAAGATGCAACTATGATAAAGATGGAAAATCACTGTGAGTATAGAACCAAATAATAAAAGATTAATAACCATTATTTTTTTGCAGGGAGAAGTATTGATCTAGAGTCATCGTGTTTAGGCAAGTGCACCTAACAACTACGAAATACTCTATGTAAGATATAATGCTTTACCGCAAGAAATCAGGATTACCACCATCTACCTCATCCTCAAGGCCCAGCCTTTCAGTAGGCTTAGCTTAATGCCTCACGCCTATCAATGAAAGATAACATAAGTCTTAAAGCAATCAAATAGAGCTAAATGAAAGGTTTAATGAGGATGTGGTGGAATTACTTATGCTTTGTTCAACTTTAGATCCTTAAGATGATTACAAATCATTTAACATTGATGATATTTGTAAGCTTACAAAAAAATTTTATCCTAAATACTTTTTAGAACAAGAAAGGTTCTATTTAAGATTGCAATTACAACATTGTGAGCTTAATATTCATTGACGCACTACATTACAAAATGTGAACAATTTTTGAATTATGTTAGCAGTTAAAGATAGGAAAGTTTATAATTTATCTACTTGCTGATAGATTGATTCGGCTTATATTGACTCTTCCTATTTCAATAGTTACCATAGAACATGCATTTTCTACTGTGAAAAATGTGAAAACAAAGCTTTTGGAATAAGATGGAAGATGATTATTTGGGGAATTACATGATCACATATATTGAGAAAGAAATTCACATATATTGAGAAAAAAATTGCATAAAGAATTAATATTAATTCAATCATTGATAATTTTAGTGATATGCAAGAAAGAAAGTTACAATTTAAGATGTTTAAATTATCAAATTAGGTCAGTAATATTTCTTTAATTATTATTTTTTAGTCTAGATACAGTTATATACAAAATAAATTATAGTTGTTTAACTAATTTTTTTTCTCATGTAGGTGTAGAAGATTATTACGGTTATTATCACTTGAAGTTGACTATGCTAAGAAAATTCTATCTCAAGTTCAATGTTTTGGTTGTCGATGACTAATGCAATTCTTAAGGTTATATATTTTAAACTTTGATCTTACTTATGTTTAGATGTGTTAGACTAGGTTATTCAAACCTAAGTCAAAGCTCTTTTTTGATCTTGACAATATAAATTAAAAGTTCTAATGTCAATTTTAAGTGTTGTTTTTATAGTTTATAAGAGTTATCTTCAATAGAAATCAAAATCTCCATCTTTTAGAAGAATAGAGGAATTTGCGATCGGTATCCCTTAAGTCACAACCACAACACTACTATAAGAATGGATGGAGCTAGGTCAGAGGAATTCGCCAACAAATTCACAGTTGCGAATCAGTTGAAGGATCCTTAGTTAAATTACAGAGGAATTCACGATCTCAGTCGCGCCCAACACATTGATAACTCACAACCGCGACTTTTGAGAGTGGTTAGAACATAACGACTATATTTTCCTGGATGATCAAATGAACAGTTGACACGTGGATTAGTCGTTGGACACAAATGGTGTTTTCAGCCTCAATTGGAAATTCGTGACTGCGAAAAAGTAGTAACGACCGCGACTTCAGCCTGACAAGCATTTAATGCTGAATTTGCCTAGCACATCTTGGAGATTTGTTGATAGTTTTAGAGGAACATCTCTTTGGTGGATGTGGGCTATAAGTATTCTACCAAACTAATGTTAATGCAAGAGGATAACTATTTTGATATGGGCCAAAACTCTTGCTAAGTTATTTCTCAACTTTAATTCTTTATTTCTTTGTACATAGTTTGGTGTGAACTTTAAACACCTTTTGGGTTAGGTTTGAGTTAGCCCTTGTATAGAAAACTCTTGTATAGGTTTAAGAATGAGCCATAAAAAACTCTTATATAGGTTGAGTGTTAGCCTTGGGAAAACATTTGTAAGGTTTGGTGTGAGCCTAAAACTTTACATTGAATGTGAGCTTTGGAAAACACTTGTAAGATTTGGTATGAGCCTAAACACTAAGTTGAGTGTGAGCTTATAAAATACTAGAGATTGAGTGAAGTACCCAATTGGTGAATTGGGGAGTGGATGTAGGGTTTGTTAACACCCGAACCACTATAAAACTCTTTTGTTCATTCTTCTTCTATCCTTTCTCTAAATCTTTCATTCTTGTGTACTTCCTCCAAAATAAAAACTTCAAATTTCCCACCAATTCAACCCCCCCTTCTTAGTGCATTAAGGCTAATAATTGGTATCAGAGCCAAGTCCTAATTCAAGCCTTAATTGTGTAAGAAAAGATCAATGGCACAAAAAGGAGTGAACTCTCACCTTAATCCTCACTTTGATGGCAATGATTATGCTCTTTGGAAGCATAAAATAGAGATTTATCTTGATAGCGATCTTATCAACTTATGGGATTATATTCTTGAAGAGTGAAAGCCTCCAACAAAGAAGGTTGAAAGAGTAAAAGTGGAAATTGTAAGAGAAGAATGGAGTGAAGCACAAAGAAAAGCAAATGGGAAGAACAAGAGGGCAATGACTATTCTCCTAACTTTATGTCAAAAGAAGAAATTGGTAGAATCCAATATTGCCAAACTGTACATGCCATATGGAAAGAACTAGAAAACTATCATGAGGGTATAACTCTTGCAAAATCAAGTAGGTTGGAGATGTATGTGATAGAGTGAGAGCTCTTCATGATGAAAGACCATGAAAGTATCACCAAAATGATAAATAGACTTCTTTCTATTGTCACAAACATGAAAAAGTTTGGAAGGATTCTTACCAACTATGAGTTAAATACTAAAATCCTCAAATCTCATCCATTGGATAAATTTGGTGCAAGAGTATGCTGCATTCAAGAGTCCAATCTAGAGATTAGGAAAGTGCCAATTGATGTCCTCATTGGTAAGCTTCTCGCTCATGAGATGGCTCTCAAGAAAAATGAAGAGATGAAGAAACTAAGAGAACAAAGACACAAAGAGGAGAAGAAAGCTTTGGCCTTCAAAGTTCAACAAGATTATTCAAGCTCAAGTGACTCAAATAAAAGTGATAAAAAAGAAAAAGAGCTTGCCAAAATATCAAAAAGGACCAAGGAGTTGATGAAAAGGAGAAGAGAAAAAAGAATCCAAAGAAAGTCATCTTTCTATCATCTCAAGGAAAAGAAGAAGACCTTTAAGGCTACTTAGGATGATGATTCAAGTGATGAAGATGAAGATGGAGATGAAGCAACAAACTTTTGCTTTATGGCTCAAGAGGAATCCTCCAAAGAGGTAAGTACTTCTCCATGCTCTTATGATGATTATGATGCATTTGATGATATAGATGAAGAGCTTTTAGAAGATCTCACTTTGAAATGTGACAAATATAAGTCACAAATGAAAACTTACAAGAAAAAATGTTCCAAACTAAAGGATGAATTTAAATACTTAAATGATCTTATAAGTGATTTGAGGACTTCTAATGAAGAACTCAAAAAGTCTATAGAGAGCCTTTCTGAGTCTTCATCCTCTCTTAACTCTTTGAGAAAGGAAAATTATTCTTTAAAGGATGAAGTTATAGAACTTAGAAACTCCATCTCTAAATTTCATAAGGGGAAAGAAGCTTTGGATACACTTATTGTATCATAAAGATCTTATTTAGTTAGGCATGTTTTTGGCTTCAATGAAGCCTTTTCACCTACTTCTTCACCCACTACATTCATTAGAGCATCAACACCTCGAACTTCAAGTATTAAGGTCATGGGGAAGAGAGGTGCCCTTAGCATTAAACTACCTATATCTAAGGGCAAAGGAAAAAACCCCCCAAGGCTCAAAGAACAAATCATACTTATATATACAATAAGAAGCATGCTTACCCACACAATCTTTGAAAATTCTCCTCTACTTCTCATCACTCATGCATTTGCATACACTCTCACCATCTAAGTATGATAAGTCCCCCTAGTCATACTATGGTTGTGCATAGGAGAAAGACTCATAAGTCTAAGCTCCAATGTCATTATTGCATGAATTATGAGCATATCAATGTATTTTGCCACATTAGGAAGGCACACCTCAAATTAGAGGACCCTTCCAAGACTAACCTTCAAGGACCCAAGTATGTTTGGGTACCAAAACAAAGTGTTTGATATTGCAGGATGGGGACTCCTTCACCAAATTCTCATTATGGAAAATCTAAAGGTGAATGGAGATTGCTAATGAAGAAGGGATAAAATTTTCAAATGGTTATTTGGTACCAAGGCATTAATACTAAACTTGTAATGTATCCCTTATCCCTTATGTTTTTAACCTAATATGCATGCATACATTTAGGGGGAGTTTTATTGCTTGATATGTCTATGTGTTCGCATGCTTGATTTGATTTGTTTGATTGATTATATACTAAGTTGAATCAATTCATTTTACATTAGAGGTATTCTACATTTCAAATGTTTAAATCAATTATAAAAAATCATATACTCCACTAGGGCCATATATGACAATTCTTAAATTTCTAGCCCTAGTTTGTATGTTCAAGCATCTTTAAATGTTTAAATTATTTTACATTTATGTTCGTCCATTTAGCTTCTTATGCGACATATTGTGATCAATTGTGCAAAATTACTTATATTTGCTATTATAATTTGAGTTTGTATAATTGACGAGTTTGTATAATTGACAAGTTTGTGATTATTCCCTCTCATATTCATCATTCTCTCTCTTATTTCTTTCTATGCCTCTCTTTTTGATCTTGACAAAGGGGGAGAGATAATTGATTGAATATACAAAGAGGAGATAAAATTGACAATGATCTTAGAATAACTAAAGGGGAGTAGGGATTAAGGGGGACCAATCATTCTCTTAGGAGCATGCATAATTGATTCTTTATCCTTTGCATATTCAATCTAAATTGTCAAAATAAAAAAGGGGGAGATTGTTAGACTAGGTTATTCAAACCTAAGTCAAAGCTTTGTTTTGATCTTGATAATATAGATTGAAAGTTCTAATGTCAATTTTAAGTGTTGTTTTTACAATTTATAAGAGTTATCTTCAATAGAAGTCAAAATCTCCATCTTTTAGAAGAACAGAGGAATTTTCGATCGGTATCCCTTAAGTCGCGACTGTGACATTGCCATATGAATGGATGGAGCTAGGTTAGAGAAATTCGAGGGCAAATTCATAGTCGTGAATCAGCTAAAGGATCCTTGGTTGAATTACAGAGGAATTTGCGGTCTCAGTTACGCCCAATACATTAATATCTTGCGATCGTAACTTTTGAGAATGGTTAGAACACAACAGCTATATTTTCCTGAATGACCAAACAAACAGCTGACACGTGGACTAGCCGTTAGACATAAATGGTGTTTTCAACCACAATTGAAAATTCGCGACTGTGACTTCAGCTTGACAAGCATTTAACGTTGAATCTACCTAACACATCTTAGAGATTTGTTGATAGTTTTAGAGTACTGTCTCTTTGGTGGATGTGGGCTATAAATACTCCACCACACTGATGTTAATGCAAGAGGATAACCATTTTGATATGTGCCAAAACTCCTACTAAGTTATTTCTTAACTTTAATTCTTTATTTCTTTGTACATAGTTTGGTGTGAACTTTAAACACCTTTTGGGTTAGGTTTAAAAGTTAGCCCTTGTATAGACAACTCTTGTATAGATTTAAGAGTAAGCCTTAGAAAACTCTTATATAGGTTGAGTGTTAGCCTTGGGAAAACACTTGTAAAGTTGGTATGAGCCTAAAACACTAGGTTGAGTGTGAGTGTAACATCCTTAACCCAAATCATATGCATTTTAATTACATTATATTTGAATATATGCATTGGATAAATAATTGTTTAGACATGTGAATTGGAGAAACACGACGATGACACTTACACCATTATATTTGGGACACTTGATCATACATGCAATGTTTGTATGGTTGCATAGAAAATTATCTTATGTTGTGTGCATGTTATAGTATCATAAATAATGGTATTTTAGAACCTATTTAAAGTATAAGGAGCTTCTATGGATTAGGAGATGGATGAAGGTGCTTAAAGAGTGAAAAAGAGGACTTAAAAGAGGAAAAGTGAACTTCCAACCAATAGAAATGAAACACCATGATTTTGTCTTATTGTAATAGGATTACAAATGTAATTTTTAACCCTTTAGGATCAGAATTGAGGGGTTAGACGTGAGGTGCAATAGAAGAAAAAGAGAACTAAGGAAGAAAGAAAGAAAGCAAAAAGAAGAAGAAGAAGGAGAAAAAGAATAGTGAGTTGCCTAGGAAAGAATCCTAAGGATTTCTAATTCTGGGACATTAGGCTGTCGAGGCATTAAGGATAATAGTGGGAATAAGTCAGAACCATCCACGGCTTAATAAGCTTGAAAAAGGAGGTAAGTAACTAGCTAATGGTATTATACGTATGATTGGTTAAATGCCATAAACATATACTCAATGGAATGAAATTTTGTTTAATGTGATGATATTGAGGAATACATTGATGAAAAGATTGTTATACTTTTGATTTATTTATTTTGATGAAACGTTGATAAATTATGACTGGGGAATGAAAGTATGTGGTGATATGAGCTACCAAAGTTATGTAGGTTGTTATTAGGCATTCATTATATTACTAAAATTTTGGTGGATTTATAGTTGAGTTGTTGACAAAATAATACTTGATGTTGTTGGAAAGTAACAATATTAATAGCCTGTATGGCAATGATATATAACAGCATGTGTGGCAATAACATTCAATAGCCTGTGTGCTAATGATATTTATAGCCTGTGTGACAATAAAATATAACAGCATTTGATAGCTTGTGTGGTAATAACATTCAATAACCTGTGTGGCATTGATATCTATAACCTGTGTGGGAATAAAATATAATAGCCTGTGTGGCAATAAAATATAATAGCCTGTGTGGCAATAATATTTGATAGCCTGTGTGGTAATGATATCTATAGCCTATGTGGCAATAACATTCGATAGCTTGTGTGGCAATGATATCTAGAGCCTATGTGGCAATAAAATATAATAGCTTGTGTGGCAATAACATTGGATAGTCTGTGTGGCAATGATATCTATAGCATGTGTGGCAACAATATTTATAGCCTATGTGACAACAAAAAATGAAAGCCTTTGTGGCAGTGAATCATAAAACACATAATTCTAACCTACCTACCCATGAAACTAGTCAACCAAAAGCTTTATAGGATGAGATCAGAGTAAGCCTAGTTAGTCAAGAAATAAGTAGCAAAGCAGCTAAGTGCCAAGTTCTTGGATGGCTAGCCAACATAGTGCCAATACCGAAGAATGATAGGGGAGTAAGGATGTGCATTGATTATCAGGATATGAACAAAGCTTGCCCAAAGGATGATTTCCCTTTGCCTCACATTGATGTGCTAGTGGATAACGCTACAACTTGTGTTATGTATTCCTTTATGCACAGATTTTCACGGTATAATCAGATTCTCATGGCTATCACATATATGGTGAAGATAACTTTTATCATAGAATGGGAAATGTATTACTGCAAAGTGATGTTGTTTAGCCTAAAAAATGCGAAGGGATAGGGGGAAGGGACATACTAGCGAATGGCAACTGCCCTGTTACATGACTTGATCCACAAAGGTCAAGGTGTATATGGATCACATGATGTTGAAGTGGGAAACAAGGAAAAGGCTCTTTGAAACCTCGAAAAAGTTCCTAAATAGGGTCGATGAGTACAATTTAAGATCAAATCCAAAGTAGTGTGTGTTTGAGGTCACCTTTTAAAAGGTATTAGGGCAAGTGGTCAGTGAGAAGGGAATCAAAATGGACTTGGATACGGTAAAGGCAATTCAAGATATACCTGCATCTAAGATAGAGAATGAAGTTTTAGGTTTCTTAGGTCGCTTGCAGCATATTAGTCAGTTCATAGTAAGGCTAACTCCTATTTATGAGTTGATCTTTAAGTTATTAAGGAAGGATCAATAAGCAAAATGGAATGAACAGTGTCATAAGACCTTTGAGAAAATAAAAGAGTATTTAACCAATCCTTTAGTATTGAAGGCATCAAAGATAGAAAAACCACTAATTTTGTATCTAACAATAGAAGAGAGTTCTGTTGATGCAATGTTAGATTAGGAAGATGGAACAAGTTATGAACATATAGTATATTATCTTAATAAGAAGTTGCTACCTTATAAGTTGAAGTACAACCTCGTGGAGAAGACTTTCCTAGTGTTGGTTTGGGTGACAAAGAAGTTGAAACCTTATTTTTAGTCATATTTTTGTGGAAGTGGTTTTGAAGGATGATATAATTAGGTACTTGCATAAGGCCCTTTCCTAGATAGGAAGATGAGCCAAGTGGTTAATCTTGTTGATTGAATTTGATGTCAAGTATGCAACCAAAAAGGTAATCAAGGGACGGGCAATTTCATAGTACTTAGCATAATAACCTATCAAAGAAGGAGAACCCAAACTTCCCCAACTCCCAGATGAAGGGTTAGGAGCAATTGAACCATAAGGATGGAAAGTGTACTTTTATGGGTTGTAAATAAGAAAGAGGTAGGTGTAGAAGTAATTGTAATATCTTTAGAATGAGAGATGTTCCCTATAGCTAAGAAGTTCAACTATAATCAAATGGCTGATGCCTTGGCCACTTTGATTTCTATTTGGGATGGACCAGAAATGATGACCATGAAATTGTTTATCACGCTTCAATCTGGGGTGCCATGTTACAAGAATATATGAGTAATGCAAGTGTCAGTAGAGAATTGCCCACTATAACAAAATATAGAAATAGCAACTAAAATTTAACTACTACCTATGTTAGTACCTATAGTGACTACCTAGCAGCTGATTGAAGTTTAACAGCTATATAGTTGCAAAATATATGGCACCAATTGTTAGCTACTAACATGTAGTAGTTATGTAGTCACTAAATAGTGACTACACTAAACGTTGTAGCTAAAAGAAGATTGAAAAATCCAACACAAAAAATTTCATGCCTCAACACTTAGCAACTAATAAAATCTTAGTTCCTAAGTTTAGCTACTACATCTTGTAGTAGCTAAGCAGTTGCTAATTAGCTATTACATCGTCTGTAGTCTCTACATAGTGATTAACATTTATAGTAGTTAAGTATAAATGAATTATGTAGAGCTTATCTATTAACATATGGTAGTCATTAAGGTTAGTTACTACCTAGAGTAGTAGCTAATATATATATATATATTATCATATTTTATATTAAATTATTATATATAATTAACATTAATATATTATATATAATATATAATTTAAATATATTATATATAGTTATATTGTATTTATATATAATATAATATTATAAAAGATAATTATAATATTATATAATATTAATTCATAATTTTAATATAAAATAGAATATAATATAAAATATAATAATAATATGTATTTTTCTTTATTTTCTAGTATTTATGTAATTTATGTATTATAATATATTATATATAGTTTATTATAATTTATTATATTATATATTATTAATATATTATTTTTTAATAATTGTATATTATATAATATATTAGATTTCAAATATTAATACATATTAATAGTATATATAAATTAAATTCTAAATGGTTAGTTTATATACGATTTGTAATGCCTATTTAGTAACTACATTGCATGTAATAGCTATTTAGTCACTATTAAGTAAATGTAATACATGTAATAGCCAAAATCCAAGACCCATATTATGCTTAGTTACTACTTTTTATTGGTCACTAAGCATAGCTGTTAAAAATGTTTAGTCGCCAAACCTAATTTCCCCTCTCATTTCTCTCTCCCTACTTCAGCCATTTCTATTTCATTTTCCCCAATTTGTCGCACTACTTTCCCATGCAACCACCAAATCTTCTCTCAAATCCATCCATAACTAACTCTTCCTTAACCCTTTCACCGCTACTGCCACTACCACTGTTAACATAACCCTTTCACCGCTACTGCCACTACCACTGCTAACATAACCCTTTCACTGCTACTGCCACTACCATTGCTAACATCGAAGGCATCACCTCCACTTCCCCTTCTCCTACTCCTTGTCATTCATCGCTCTATAACCTTTTTAATGAAAAAGCCTTAAATGATGGCAACCAAGTTAGCCTCATATGTAGAGGAGCTAAGGTAGTTATAGAGCATATAAAAAAGGCTAAGAATCATCTCTTCATCTCTTCTAAGATACGCAACTTGGAGAAGATTAGTTTCTCTTTTCTTGGTTCTGAAATCTTTTCTTTAGTTAGCATTCTTGATTCTTCATTATGAATTTAGTTAACGTAATGGCTTAACAATTTGTTTCTCATATTTCTGATCTAAATAAAATTTAAGTAACTTCTTCTTTTCGATTTGCTTCCTCTTCTTCTTCTTAATCTAATGAGATATAAGGTAAATTTCCTTGCCATCAAAATGGTGTATCCTCTTGGATTTTTTCTAATTCATTAATAGACTACTAAAAAATTCTCAAATTCCAATGATAGGTCACTAGTGTAACGAGGTTTCTAAATTCCTTTCGTGATTTGATGAAGCTCAATTCGTAAGAATTCACTATCAATCTAATTTTCATTCGACAATTATTATTATTATTATTATTATTACTATTATTATTTCATAATATCAATTGTGGATTCAAATGGACTAAATGGGGTGATGAATTTATGGAAATTGATAGCTTAGAAAGGGTTTGTAATTGGAATTAGTGAACGATAGAGGTGTTACTCCTGGTTCTAGCCAAAAAACTAATTGTGGTAGCATTGGTCTTCTTTTCACCTCTCCAAATCACTCCAGGTCTCAATTCTTTATTCTCTCCTCTCTTTTTCTCTTCCTCATATTTTGTCTCTTTTATTATCTATATTATATTCCTATTCAAATAAAATCTACTATATTTGTATATGTCAAAATAGAGTAAAATTTTAATTACTCATTGGTGGATCCTTATTCAATGTAAGATCATGATGGCCCTTTAAATAAAGATACGTTTAATTTCTTTTTTGTGAAATAATGTTTCAAATTGTATGATCCAATTTGAATTTGTTCAATGCTCTTTTTCTCAATTATAATCAGTGATTGATTTGTGAGTGTATTGATTTGATTTGTGGTGTAATTCAATGGCTTTTCTATAATGGGTTTTGCCATAATGTTTAAATTAATTACCAAAATGTAGCCTTGGTTTTTCCTTTTTCCTTCTTTTTACTATGTTGTGTTACTATATACGATTGTAATGCAATGATTATTAGGTTTAAAGGAATCTGGATAGGAGGGTTTAATTCATGTTTTGGTGTTGTTTAATTATTTGGGTTTTACGTTGGGGCTGCAATTTGTTATTTTATGGTAATAGGGATAGTACTAAGACTAGAATATTAAGACTTCCTTATTCTAAACACACACACACACACACACACACATTTTGATATTCTTACTGCTTTAAAGATTCAAGAAATATTATCACAAACATGACATTGTTCATATTTTAATTTTTTAATTAAAATTCTTTCTTTGTATGAAATATCAAGATTTTAAAGTGTATTATTAAAGGTTCAATCCAAATGTGTTAGTGATTATGTCCATTTTGAGAGCTAAAGCTGGGAAGAAATAATGTTCTTTCCAATCAGTTTTCCCTTGTGACCTTTACTCTTATAGTTGAATTGTTTGACCAGCATATTGGTTAGACATCTACTGGTTATACTATTTTAAACACAATCTATGAGCTTGTGTGAGTCATGACTTTTTATTTCTAAAATAAAGGTCATTCATTGAAAAATGATTCTGTTTTGAAAGGAAAATGTTGGCCCTTAAACATCAAGAAGGAGGGGAAGGGGTTAAATTAATGGGAATCCAAAAAGTTTAGAGGGATAATAAAGTGTTTAGAGATTAGAAGAGAAGTAAAGAATAAGAACACACAATATTTATAGTAGTTTGGGTGTTAATGAACCCTACATCCACTCTCCAATTCTTTCACAATTGGGTGTTTCACTAACTTAATATGGTGTTTCCAAGCTCATACCAAACTTGTACAATGTCTTTTGATGGCTACACACAAACCTATAATCTGTGTTTCAAGGCTCGCACAAATGAAACCCTCACTCAAATGTTTTATAAAGGCTCATACTTTAGTCTATTATAAGAGTTTTGACAGCTAGGCTAACTTTCAAACCCAATTACAGTGGTGTTTAATGCTTACACTTAACAACAATAACTCACATATAAAGAATAAAAAGTTATGAAAATTTGTAAGAGTTTAGCTATAATAAATGAAATTATCTTGCTTTTATGTCTGTTTGGTGGAGTATTTATAGGAAACAACCACTAAAGAGACGTTATTAACAAACTATACCTAAATCTCTAAGGTAAGCTAGGCAGATTTTGCATTAAATGCTGAATTCGCTATCGTGACTGGCATATCACAATCACGAATTTCCTATTTTCACTAAGAACACCAAAATCGAGGTAGAAAGCCCCATTTTATGTCTAATGATTACTTTATGTGGCATACTACTATTGGTGTTTTAATAATATAGTTGTTGTGTTTGACTAACTAACCAAAAGTCATAGTTACGATTGAGATCCTTCTTAGGCGCGATAGGGACCTTGGATCCTTGTGTTTGGTAGGGAGAGATAACTCACATGGATCACAGTTGTGAAAGGTTTTTTTGCCCTCATGAATTTTGATATCTCAATGGTCATCTTGGACATTTGGCATATTTTGGTTGCAGACTTGGTTCCCTTCATTCAGCTACAAAATTTGCAATTACGAGTCAGGACGTGAATACCACTACAAATCTCTCTATATGAAATTCAAGTCTTCCTTAGCTGGATCATAACTGTGATTTCCTTTGCAAATTCATCTGGTCGAAATTCATCCATTGTTGTTGCAAGGTCGTGGTCATGATTTAAAAGTTCCTGACCGTAAATTTGGATGCCTTACTTAATGCTATAGATTTAGACTTTCATCTAACTTCCAATCCAAGCCTAACTTGTTGGAATAGGTTGATTTAACCTAAGTCATGAACCTCTTTTGATCTTGAGAATAGAGATTGATCCATTCTAATACTTTCATTTATTATTGTTTTACATATTATAAGTTATACTTTTCATTAGAAGTAGGATGAAATTTAAAACCTCCAACAATGCAAAAATCATCCAAATTCGCAGTGCATGTATGGTAAATCGTGATCGCGAATCAATCACAAAAAATGATGAAGTTAGGATAGAGAAATTTGTGCGCTATTTCGCTGTTGCAATCCATCGAAAGATTGCAAAGCCTTAGTCACAGAGGAATTCACGGTGAGAGTCGCACCAAGATCGAGACTACAACTTTTATAGTGACAACATAGGGAACTAAAGCCACAAACACAATACGCCAGGTATCCCAGGTGTCTATTAAAAGATAAAAAATCACAAGGGCAAAAATTTGATAGTGACCGCGACTCAAAGAGTTGAAGCTTCCTCACCAAATAGAGGAATTCACAGTCTTAGTCGCGCCAAAGACTTAGGCATCTCACAACCGTGACTTGTGATAATGGTTATAACACAATGACTATATTTTTTTGGATAACCAATGGAAGCTGACACATGGACTAGCCGTTAGACACATACGGGGTTTTTAGCAAAAAATTTTAGCTCTACAATGGAAATTGAATATTCAAGACCACAAAATGGTAGTAGCGACCGTGACTTATGTTTGACAAGCATTTAATGCTAAATCTGCCTAGGACATCTTGGAGATTTGTTGATAGTTTTAGTTCAACGTTTGTAATTGTTTGGTGTGAACAATAAACACCCTTGTAAGAGGTTTTAATGTGAGCCTTAAAAACACTTATGAGAGGTTTTAGTGTGAGCCTTGAAAACACTTATAAGAGGTTTTTGTATGAGCCTATAAAACACAAGGTGTATGGTTATTAAGTGAGCCATAAACACAAGTTGTAAAAGTTTGGTGAGAGCTTGGAAACACCTATTA
>CATIWR010227192.1:0-53596 GCA_949677035.1 Omphalea diandra | reverse complement strand
ACCATTATTTATGATATTATAACATGCACACAACATAAAACAATTTGCCATACAACTATACAAACACTTCATATATGTTCAAGTGTCCCCAAATGCAATGGTGCTTCTAAATGATTATTTATCTAATGCATATGCTCATGTGATAATGCTAATGAATATGGCTAGGGATGTTACATAACCTTCTTTGAAATGTATTTGTTACCATCTCAATGAAACTTCCATAAAAAATCAAATTTAGTCCATTTAAAATTAAGGTGCCTTTCATATGGTTGTAATTCAATCTCATCATCAATTGTAGCCTTTTGATCTTTAATTCTACTAGAAACTTGTGTAGGCTTCTAAAATTGATTGCACAAGTCTTTTATGAGAATTTGGTGCATACCTCTTTTGCATTCTTTCCTTTAACTCTTGCCATGTAGAAATAGGATCATCACCATAACTTTTTCTATTATATTTTAATTGATCCCACCAAATCTTGGCATGACTTTCAAACTCAATAGTAGCAAGCTTTACCTTTTGCTCTTTAGAATATTATAGCACTCAAGCACGAATTCTACCTTCTCTTCCTATTCTAGGTATTCTTTGGAATCATCCTTTCCATAGAAAAGTAGAATCTTTAGCCTTTTGTTATTGTATCTTGAAGGCCATTAATAGCCATACCTCTATGCCTCCCAATCTATCATTACAAATTAAGAAGCAAGAAAACAAATAGAATCCTCATAAAGCACTCCTAAAAGCGACACTCCTTTCGTGTTTCACACAATAAGGCTTTTATCCTCTTATAAGCTCACGCACTATTGCGTTTTACCTCTTAAGTTTCTTTTCTTTAAGTTCTTTGAGGACAAGGGTTACTTTATGTCAAATAAGGCTTAAACCAAACACAAACAAGTAAAAACTAATTCTTAAAACACTTAGAAAACAAAGGAATTGAAATTAACACAATTGGTTATAAAAATATATTTCTAAAGACCTAATCACAAATTTGATGAAGAAAAGGATTTACAAGTTGCAAATTGGTGTTTTGAACTCAAAATTGATAGAAATTTTAGCCTAGGCTGAATGCAAATCAAAGAATTGAAATTGACTTCTTTTCGATGCAAAATAATTTCTTATGCAATTTCTAGCTTCATCTCTTTCTTTTTTTCTTTTTTTTTTGTTTTTTAATTTTTTTTTTCACCTTAGAAGCTTAAAACATAATTTAAATTGAAATAATTATGGAGGACAACTCAAAAACCATGCAAAATCAAACGGAAGATGAATGGAGTAAAATTATGGGCAAATTCATAATTTCACCTTTCCCTTGAATTTGAATGATATGGTTCAACCTTAAGCACTTAGGAAGCACCCACAAAGTGATTATACCCAAGAAAATAATGAATCGGTATAAGAAATAATGATGATAATGCAAGAAACAAGCTAAAAATAAAGTTTCCTTAACTTAAGGAAAATTTGGCAAACTTCCAAATTTCAAGGAATTTCTTGAATTAAACATTTTAATTCTGAAATTAAGGACACAAGAAAGGTTAATCCACAAATAAAAAATGAATTTGAATTGAAAGAAACAAAGAAATCCAACTAGAACATGGAAAACTAGCTTGTTTTGCAAAGTTCCTTAATTTAAGGAAATTTTGCAAAATTATGTGATTTTTTTGGAATTTTTTGATGAAATTTGTTATGGGAATATGAATCAAGCTAATTTAATGATTTCAAGTGAAAAAAAATAGATTGGAACTCAATTGAACAAGTAGAATTGAATTGGTGCTAGAATTGCTCAAATCGCAATTTTTCTTGTTTTAAGGAAATTTTAAAAAGCAATATGTTCCATTTAGATCCTAATGGTGTAAGAATGTTTTTGGATGATAAAAAACACTAATTTAATGATGGTAAGAATGTTTTTGGGTGATAAAACACATTAATTTAATGATGGAAAGAAAAGAAAGACAGAATGGAAACACAATGGAGCGAAAACAACCAAATTAAACTATGATAAAGTGCTAATCATAATTAGGAGTTTTTTTTTTGTGATTTTATTTATGCAAATGAACCAAAATTGAATTCCATCACCAAAGAATGATTAAATATGATAAGACAAACTAATTTGATGGAAGAAAAATAGAGAAAATAGAATTGAACAAGAACTAATCGAATTTGAGTCCAACGGAAGAGATATGACCCAATTGATGCAAAAAAACAAAGAACACCAAAAATAATGAATTTAAAGGATAACTTACTTGACTTTGATGCCTTGACTTCGATACCAAATGATATGAACAAGGTTAGATTGATTCCTTACCTGTATGCTTAGCACAAGTCCCAAATTTATTCAATAATCAAGCAACAATATTTGATCTTGAAATCCTAAATAAACCCTTAGAAAACTTGTTTATAGCAATCTAAATTATAAAGATTTATAGTTTTGTTAATCTAATTCCTAAATTAACTAAGTAATTTAAGATCTAGATTAAACGAGTTTATGAAATTGTTAAACTTACTCAATAATCTCACCAAGTCATTTTAAGAACTCAAGATGAGAAATCTCTCTTACAAAATCTTATAGCCAAAAAAATAATTCATTCAACTTTTTTAATCATAGCTTAATGGAGGGCTATATGTAGCCTTACAAAATAAGCTAGCTAATTTCATAAAAACCCTAAAATCTAAGTGTAAATTCGGTCATAAAGAGTTTGGCCACCAAAAAACATGCTAAAATAAGGTTTCCTAATGAAATAAGGAGGAAAAAATGTGTTGTGATTGGCTAAAAAGGTATTATGCCTTCACAAGGGAATATCTAAAGAAAATCTCTTAAAGTTACATAAAATAATGAAAGAATAATAAATATAATTCTAAAAAGATAAGGACTTCATATTCAACCAATAGGAAGCAATTTTGAGGAGTTCTTACAAATCTTGAAAACCTTAAAGAATCTTGAAAATCTTGAAAATCTTAGAAGATCTTAGAAGTCTTGGAAATCTTGGATGCCAAATGTCAAATCTTGATTGGTGCATATTTTGATCTTGATTTGGCTTAGGACATAAATTCCCACATTGTTGGAACATGTTTTGAAACATGTTTGTAGTTAAGACAAGACATCCTTATACAACATGTTTTGTCATATGTCTCTTCCTAGCATGAGAATTTAAACTTTTTATGAACTTGTCAGGCTTGTCAGCAGGGGCCTATAGAAAGTTCTACAACTAAATTTACATCCAAATGGGCTTGACAATGATCCACTAAATCCATCTACTGAAAAGTCCAATATCTAATTTTGACTTTGGCTTTGACCATGTGCCATCCACAAATCCAATGGCCTATCGGGCTCATTCACATCACTCATGCAATTCCTTACTTTTACTTAAATGGTTACTCATTCAAGCTTATACTTTTTTTTGCTTTTATTGATGTGATGATGTTATCCGAGGTTTGAATGACAATTCTATTGCAAAAAACACACACTTTATTTTCAAATCTTTATGGGGTAACTAGTACAACTCCTTACTCACTTGTGCTTAAATGGTTACTTCTGCAAACTTTTTCTTTCTTTTGCTTTTATTGATGCGATGATATTATATGAGGCTTAAATAGTAATTCTAAGGTAAAAAAACACAAACATTTCGTTTCACATGTTTGTTGGGTAGCTCGTGCAATTCCTTACTTACTTTTGCTTAAATGGTTACTCGAGCAAACTTTCTCTTTCAGTTGCTTTTCTTGATGCGATGAAGTTATGTGAGGCTTATATAAAAATTCTAGAGGAAAAAACACATACATTTCACTTTCACATGTTTGTTGGGTAGCTAGTGCAATTCCTTACTAACTTTTCTTAAATGGTTGCACGTGCAAGCTTGCATTTTCTCTTGCTTTTATTTATGTGCTGATGTTATACGAGGTTTAAATTACAATTATAATGCAAAAAACACCTATACTTTGTTTTCACATCTTTATGGGGTAACTCGTGCAATTCCTTACTCACTTTTGCTTAAATGGTTACTCGTGTAAATTCTTGTTTTCTTTTGCTTTTATTGATGTGGTCATGTTATCCTAGGTCTAAATAATAATTCTAATGTGAAAAAAAAAAACACTTCATTGTCACATCTTTGAGCTGTAACTCGTGCAATTTCTTACTTTCTTTTGCTTAAATAGTTAATCGTGCAAACATCTATTTTCTTTTGCTTTTTATTGATGCGAGGATATTATCTAGGGCTTTAAAAAGCAATTCTAATACAAAACACACACACACACACACTTTGTTTTCACATCTTTATGGGGTAACTCGAGCAATTCCTCACTCACTTTTGCTTAAATGGTTACTCGAGCAAACTTTCACATACTATTTCTTTTATTGATGTGTTGATGTTATCCAAGGTTTCAATAGGAATTCTAAAGCAAAAAAAAAAAAAAAAACAAATACACTTCATTTTCACATGTTTGTTGGGTAACTCGTGCAATTCCTTACTCACTTTTGCTTAAGTGCTTATTTATGGAAACTTTTGCTTTTATTGATGCGATGAATTATGTGAGAATTAAATAACAATTCTAAAGGAAAAAACATATACATTTCATTTTTACATGTTTGTTCAGCAGCTCATGCAATTCTATACTTGCTTTTGCTTAAATGGTTACTCGTGTAAGCATCCACTTTCTTTTTCTTTTATTCATGTGATCTTGTTATTTGAGGTTTAAATAGAAATTTTAATGCAAGAACACATACACTTCATTTTCACATAATTATAGAGTAACTCGTGCAATTCCTTACTCATTTTTGCTTAAATAATTACTTGTGCAAACTTTCGCTTTCAGTTGCTTTTATTCATGTGATGATGTTATTTGAGGTTTAAATAGCAATTCTAATGCAAAACACATGCACTTCATTTTCACATCTTTATGGTGTAACTCGTGCAATTCCTTACTCACTTTTGCTTAAATGGTTACTTGTGCAAACTTCTGTTTTCTATTACTTTTATTGATATGTTGATGTTATATGAGGTTTAAATAAGAATTTTAAAGCACAAAATATATACACTTTGCTATCACATGTTTGTTAGGCAACTCGTGCAATTCCTTACCCACATTTGCTTTAATGGTTACTCATATAAACTTTTGCTTTCTTTTACTTTTATTGTTGTGTTATCTGAAGTTTAAATTGCAATTTTAATGCAAAAAATGCATACACTTCATTGTCACATGTTTATGGGGTAACTCTTGTAATTCTTTACTCACTTTTGCTTAAATTGTTACTCATGCAAACATCCACTTTCTTTTACTTTTGTTGATGTGATGATCTTATATGAGGTTTAAATTGCAATTCTAATGCAAAGAAAAAAGAATGAACACTTCATTTTCACATCTTTGTGGTGTAACTCTTATAATTCCACACTCACTTTTGCTTAAATGGTTACTCATGCCAACTTCTGCTTTCTTTTGCATTTATTGATGTGATTATGCTACCCGAGTCTTAAATAGCTATTCTAAACCAAAAAAACACATACATTTTCATTTCCATATGTTTGTTAGGCAGTTTGTGCAATTCCCTACTTACTTTTACTTAAATAGTTACTCAAGCAAACTTTTACTTTCTTTTGCTTTTATTGATGTAATGATGTTATTCGTGGATTAAATAGAAATTCTAATGCAAAAAACACATACACTTTATTTTCACATCTTTGTGGGGTAAATTACACAATTCCTTTCTCACTTTTGCTAAAATGGTTACTCAACAAACTTTTGCTTTCTATTGCTTTTACTGATGTTGATGTTATTCGAGGTTTAAATAGGAATTCTAAAGCAAAAAATAAATACACTTCATTTTCATATGTTTGTTGGGGTTAGCAATTCCTTACACACTTTTGCTTAAATGCTTACTCATGGAAACTTTCGCTTTCTTTTTCTTTTATTGATGGGATGAAGTTATCTGAAGCTTAAATAACAATTCTAAAGGAAAATATACATACATTTTATTTTCATATTTTTTGTTGGGTAGCTCATGCAATTCCTTACTTACTTTTGCTTAAATGGTTACTCGTGCAAGCTTCCACTTTCTTTTGCTTTTATTAATGTGATGATGTTATCCGAGGTTTAAATTATAATTCTAATGCAAAAAAAAAAAACACTTAAATTCATTTTCACATCTTTGTGGCCAGTAACTCACGCAATTCCTTTGCTCACATTTGCTTAAATGGTTACTCGTGCAAAATTCCACTTTCCTTTGCCTTTATTGATGTGATGAAGTTATCCGAGCCTAAATAGCAATTTTAAAGGAAAAAACACATACAATTTATTTTCACATGTTTGTTGGGTAGCTCATGCAATTCATTACTTACTTTTGCTTAAATGGTTACTCATGCAAGCTTCCACTTTCTTTTGCTTGTGTTGATGTGATGATGTTATCCGAGTTTTAAATAGCAATTCTAATGCAAAAAACAAATGCCTTCGCTTTCACATCTTTGTGAGGTAACTCATGCAATTCCTTCTCTTCTTTTACTTAAAAGGTTACTCATGCAAACTTCTGCTTTCTTTTGCTTTTATTGATGTGATGATGTTATCCGAGGTTTAAAGAGTAATTCTTATGCAAAAAGCACATACACTTCATTTTCACATCTTTGTAAGAAACTTGTGCAATTCCTTATTCTCATTTGCTTTGATAATTACTTATGCAAACTTTCACTTTCTTTTGCTTTTATTGATGCGATGAAGTTATCTGATACTTAAATAGCAATTCTAAAGGAAAAAAAAACATATTTCATTTTCAAATATTTGGTGGTAGCTCATGCAATTCCTTACTTACTTTTGCTTAAATGGTTACTCGTGCAAACTTTTACTTTCTTTTGCTTTTATGGATGTGTTGATGTTATTAGGGGTTCAAATAGGAATTCTAAAGCAAAACACATTGATGCAAACAAGCCTACTTGTCCCATTGAAGATAATGTTTGGAGCATGGAACTTAAAGCCCAATGAGCAAATTAGAAGATGCTTGGAACTTGGACTTTAAATGGAGCAATTAGCTTAACCCAATGAAGCCCAATAAGAGGAGTTAACAAAGGCCCAAAGCATTTGGCCAAGGCAAGATTAAAGAGTCCAGAAGGTGTTCTTTAAAAGACAAAGCCCACAACAAAGCCCAAAGTCAAAGATATTACTAAGATTAGCTTAGTTGGCATTGTCTTCCTATTCTCTTTACGATTACTACTTATAGGCTGAATTATTCTTCTCCTTTTAAGATTAGGATTTCTTTGCTAGTCTTTTATATTTGTAAGCAACTAAGAAGATTTTCTTTATATATTACCTTGTGAAGCTAGAATGCCTTTTTAGCCAATCATAAGACATTCTTTTCTTCCTTATTTTCATTAGGAAACCTTTGTTAAGCATGTTTTTTAGTGGCCAAACTCCTTATGAACGAATTTAAACTTAGATTTTAGGTTTTTTTAATATTAGCTAACTTATTTTGCAAGGCTATATATAGCCCTCCATTCGGCCATGATTAAAAAAGTTGAATGCATTCTTTTGGCTATAAGCTTTTGTGACATTGATTTATCTTCTTGAGTTCTTGAAAGGACTTGGTGAGATTGTTGAGTGAGCATAATAATTTCATAAAGTCATGTAATTTAGGTCTTAAAATACTTAGTTAATTGAGCATTGAGACTAACAAAACTTTGAATCTTAATAATTTAGGTTGCTAAAAATAGGTTTTCTACGAGTCAAGTTGGGATTTGAAGATCAAATATTGTTTCTTGATTATTGAATAGATTTGGGACTTGTGTAAAAGCATACAGGTAAGGAATCAATCCAACCTTATTCGTATCACACTTGCACTTCATTTTCACATGTTGGTTGGATAACTCGTACGATTCCTTATTCACTTTTGCTTAAATGGTTACTCATGCAAACTTTTGCTTTCTTTTGCTTTTATTCATGTGATGATGTTATCTAAGGTTTAAATAATAATTCTAAAACAAAAAAAATATACACTTTATTTTCACATTATTATGGGGAAATTCGTGAAATTCTTTACTCACTTTTTTATGAGAATGAGCCTAATAAGCCCATTAGATTCATGGATGGCGCATGGAAAAGTCAAACCCAAAGTAGGAGATTGGACTTTTTAGTAGATGGATTTAGTGGATCATCATCAAGCCCAAAATAAAACCTATTTAGATGTAATTTTAGTTATTGATACTTTTTATAGGCCCCTACTGATAAGCCCAATACGTTGGTAAAAAGTTCAAATTTTCATGTTAAGACAACATATGAGACAAAACACGTTGGATAAGATTGTCTTTTCTTAATTACAAACATGTTCCAACAACATGGAACTTATGTCCTAAGACAAATCAAGATTAAAATGTGCACCAATCAAGATTTGACATTTGGCATCTAAGATTTTCAAGATTCTTCCAAGATCTTTCAAGATCTTCAGGATTCTATAAGATCTTTTCAAGATTTTTAAGATTCTTCTAGGTTTTCAAGATTTGTAACAACTCTTCAAGATTGCTTTCTATTGGCTAAATTTGGTGCCCTATTCTTCTTAGGATTATCTTTATTAGTCTTTTATTATTTTATGTAACTTTAGAAGATTTTCTTTGGATATTACCTTGTGAAGGCTGACTACCATGTGGACCAATCAGAAGGCCTTCTTTTGTTGCTTAATTCATTAGAAAACCTTATTTAACATGTTTTTAGGTGGCCAAAACTCTTATGGCCGAATTTAGACTTAGGAATTTAGGATTTTCTTATTTATTTCATTAGTTAGGGTTTCAAGTATGTAAGGCTATATATATGCCTCATATTCTGCGAAGCAATAAAAAGAAGTTGAATGAATTATTCTTTTGGCTATAAGCTTTTGTGAAAGAGATTTCTCTTCTTGAGTTCTTGAAAGGACTTGGTGAGATTGTTGAGTGAGCTTAATAATTTCACAAAACTCATTTAATCTAGGTTTTAAATTACTTAGTTAATTTAAGATTGAGATTAACAAAACTTTGAATCTTTATAATTTAGGTTGCTAGAAATAGGTTTTTTAGGGTCTAGTTGGGATTTGAAGATTAAGTCTTATTGCTTGATTGTTGAATAGATTTGGTACTTGTGCTAAGTATATGAGCAAGGAATCAATCTAACATTGTTCATATCATTTGGTATCAGAGAAAAAGGTTTCAACTATCAAGTAAGTATCCCTTTCTATTCTTGTTCATTGTGTTTGCATCTTGTTCTTCTTCTTCTCTTCAATTCTGCCTCATCTTAGCCATTGTGTTTAAATTCGTTTCTTCACTTTGTCTTGCATCAAATATGTTTTTTCATCTTATTTAAGTGTTACTCAATCACTAAACTCTATTCCAAGTCATTTTGCATCAGAAAAATCACAAAAAAAATTCCAAAATTGTGATTTGCATGCTTGTTGATCCAATTCGGATCCAATAACTCTTTTGTATTCTAATTTATTTTCTTTCACTTTTAGTCATTAAATAGGTTGTTTTATCATCCATATCAAATTTCATAAAAAAATTCCATATAAATCTCATACTTTTGCAAAATTTCCTTAAATTAAGAAACTTTGTAAAATAAGCTTGTTTCCTTGTTCTGGTTAGATTTCTTTGTTTCTTTCAATTCAAGTTTGTTTTTCTTTGTGAATTGACTTTTATTTTGTCCTTAATTGTAGAATTGAAGTGCTTAATTCAAGAAATTCCTTGAAATTTGAAAGTTTACCAAAATTTCCTTAAATTAAGGAAATTTGATTTTAGCTTGTTTCTTGCAATTTCTTCATTGTTTTTTTTTATTCCAATTCATTTATTTTTGTGTCTAATCACTTTATTGGTGTTTCTTAAGTGTCTAGGATTGAACCATATCATTCAAATTCAAGGGGAAGGTGAATTTACGAATTTCCCCTAATCTTACTCCATTAAGCTTCTACTTGATTTTGCATGGTTTTTGAGTTGTTCTTTGTAATTCTTTCAATTTCAATTCTATTTTAAGCTTCCAAGGTAAAAAAAAAAAAAAAAAAGAAAGAAAAATTAAAAAAAGAAGAAAGAAAAGATTAAAAAAAGAAGAAAGAAAAGAAAGAAATAAAGGGAGGTATAAATTGCTTAAGAACTTGTTTTGCACTAAAAGAAAACTGATTGCAATTCTTTGATTTGCATTCAGCCTAGGCTTGATTTTCCATCAATTTTGAGTTTGAAACCCCATCTTGCAACTTCTAAACTCTTTTTAATCTTTAAATTGCATTTAGGTCTTTAGAAATTTGTTTTTGCAACCAATTTTATTTTTTTCAATTCCTTTTATTTTTTAAGTGTTTTAAGAATTAGTTTTTACTTGTTTGCGTTTAGTTTAAGCTTAATTTAACATAAAGTAACCTTATCCTCAAAGAACTTAAAGCAAAGAAACTTGAGAGGTAAAAGCCAAAAGGGTAAAAGCCTCATTGTGTGAAACACAAAAGAAGTGTCATCTTTTTTAGTGTAAACACATGAGGGAGTGTTGTGAGGATTCTATTTATTTTTTTGCTTCTTCTTATACAATGATAGGTTTGGAAGAAATAAAAAGGGATGAATTTACATGCTCCATGAAGGGCATGTTAGATTAAATGAAATAGTTGCGGATAATCTTTCAAATTTGAACAATATGTTAAGTCAAGCTTGCAATAACAACTACAAGCCAAAAATGACAAAATTTTATGGAAAAGGTGGTCCTAAAGAGTACTTAGCATGGGAAAAACAAGTAGAGATCGTGTTTGAATGCTGTAACTTTTTTGAGGAAAATAAGGTAATGACTACTATTATTAGCATTGAAGATGATGCCTTGTTATTGTGGGAACAATTATCATACGCTACAAGTATTATGGGAGAAATCTTATCTCTGCATGGCGAGGGATAAAAAGAATATTGCAAAAAAGGTATGCTCCAAATTCCTATGAAAAATTGTTTTCAAGGCCTACACAAGCTTCTAAGACTACCATTGATGATGAGATTATTACTTCTATAGGTACAATGAACATTCAAACTTCTTCACATGATAATACAAGTGTTAAAAACCAAGATTTTGAACATGGTTGTACAAATAAACAGGTTATGATTGTATTAGAGAATGGTGGTAGTACTAGTTTACATAATCATAAGACATCAACATTAAAAGTTTATTCCAATACTCAAATTGTAAATCTCATACATGATGATGTACTTGTTAATGAGCTAAACAAAATAAATACAAAGAGAGAGAGAGAGAATGTACACACATAAAAGAAAAAGAATTAATTGCACGACAAAAGGAAAGCTGTGAGAAAACCCATGAGAGGTACAAGCAATGAGTGGAAAAATGAGAGTTTAGAAAGGATGTACCAAACCCAAGAGATGTGCATGAAAAAGGAGAGGGTGAGAAATATAAAAATCTTTATGAAAAAAGAGTGATAAGAGCTATTCTTCCAAAGAGCATATAACCATGTTTTTGTTCAAAGGGATGTATTACACTACTAACAAAATTTTACAATCTTTTGTATAGTATTTTTATGTCTGTTTTGCAAGGTTATGAAGAGTGGTTTTTAATGGAGGTGCTTAGTAAGCAAGACAACCCAACTTGTACTACTTTTGATAATGGTGCTAAATTGAAAAGTGAGGTTGAAAATTTGTGTAAAAGGGAGTTTTCTAGTCATTATTTAGAAATTTGTTCTTGTTTAATTTGTTCTAAGCATAATCTTTCTTCTTGTAATTTTTATTTTTGTGTTTATAGTTTGCTTTCTACTTTTAATTCATGTTTTTACAACTCTTTTTGCTTAAAACATTTACCTTCTTTTGTATGCATTTATTCTTCTTCTTCAAATAGGTTTTCATGTTCCAATCATGATTCTTCTTATTTCAACATGATTCTTCTTCTTTTGTTTCATGTTTAAACACTTTTAGTCTTTTCTCTACTAATAATAACCATTTTTTCTCATGTTTTTGTTCTTTTTTTTTAAAACATTTGTTTCCTTTTAACTTCTATTTTGGCATGTCTTCTTTTCATTTGAATTCTTTTAAAACTTCTTTTTATAAGTTTTCTTTTCATTTTAGAAGATGATCCTTTTAAAAGACTTTAGTTCTTGTTTTTCAAAATTCTTTCTAATCGTTTCTTTCCTTATTCTAGTGTTTTTAAACTTTTGTTTAATTCTTCTTTCTACTTTAGACATTGGCTAGGTAGGGAATTTTCTTTTAATTTCAAGGGTTCTTTTAATTCTTATGTTTCTAATTTTTTCTCTTGTTCTTTAAGTTCTAGTTCTTTTCTAAAATATATATTTTCTTTGTCTAGTGATTTTGTTAAAAATAAATTTAGTGCTTTAGTGTTTTTCCACAAAAGGTGGAAAATGTTGTCTAGATTTTTAATTTGTTTTTTGATTTAATTTTCAATCTTTTCCTTTTTCTTTGGTTTATACTAACCTTGTTTTAGGTTTTATGTGATTAGTCTTTGATATGGGTGGAAAGACTTATTCCTTACAGGCTAATTTTACTTAGGATTCTTTTGATTAGTATTAGACTTATATTTAGTTTTTGCTTTCTTGTAGCTTTAGATTTGAGGAGGAATCTTTTCAAAGGAGGGAATGATGAGAACAAGCCTAATAGGCCTATTAGATTCAAGGATGACATATGGAAAAGTCAAACCCAAAGTTGGAGATTGGACTTTTCAGTAGATGGATTTAGTGGATCATTGTCAAGCCTAAAATAAAGTTTTATTTGGATGTAATTTCAGTTCTAGATACTTTCTATAGGCCCCTACTGACAAGGCTAACAAGTTGATCAAAAGTTTAAATTTTCGTGTTAGGACAAGATATGAGACAAAACATGTTGGATAAGGTTGTCTTGTCTTAACTACAAACATGTTCCAATAATATGGGAACTTATATCCTAAGACAAATCAAGATCAAAATGTGCACCAATCAAGATTTGACATTTGGCATCCAAGATTTCCAAGATTCTTTAAGATGCTTCTAAGATCTTTCAAGATTTTCAAGATTCTATAAGATCTTTCCAAGATTTTCAAGATTTTTCAAGGTTTTCGAGATTTGCACGAACTCTTCAAGATTGCTTCTTATTGGCTGAATTTTGTGTCCTATTCTTCTTAGGATTATCTTTATTAGTCTTTTATTATTTTATGTAACTTTAGAAGATTTTCTTTGGATATTACCTTGTGAAGGCTGACTACCATGTGGACCAATCACAAGGCCTTCTTTTATTGCTTAATTCATTAGAAAACCTTATTTAGCATCTTTTTAAGTGGTTAAAACTCTTATGGCCGAATTTAGACTTAGGAATTTAGGGTTTTGCTTGTTTATTTCATTAGTTAGGATTTCAAATATGTAAGGCTATATATATGCCTCATATTTTGCCAACCCATAAAAAGAAGTTGAATGAATTTTTTTTTTTTTGGCTATAAGCTTTTATGAAAGAGCTTTCTTTTCTTGAGTTCTTGAGTTCTTGAAAGGACTTGGTGAGATTGTTGAGTGAGCTTACTAAGTTCACAAAACTCATTTAATCTAGGTCTTAAATTACTTAGTTAATTTAGGATTGAGATTAACAAAACTTTGAATCTTTATAATTTAGTTTGCTAGACATAGGTTTTCTAGGGTCTAGTTGGGATTTGAAGATTAAATCTTGTTGCTTGATTATTGAATAGATTTGGGACTTGTACTGAGTATACGGGTAAGGAATCAATCCAACCTTGTTTGTATAAGTTTTTTTATGTGAACAACCCTAATAGGTCCAATGGATTCATGGATGGCACATGGTCAAAGCTAAATTCAAAGGTGGAGATTGGACTTTTCAGTAGAAGGATTTAGTGGATCATTATCAAGCCTAAAATAAAGCCCATTTGGATGTAATTTAAGTTATGGATAATTGTTATGGGTCCTTACTGATAAGCCTAACAAGGTGGTAAAAAGTTCAAATTTTCATGTTAGGAGAAGACATGAGACAAAACATGTTGGATAAGGTTGTCTTGTCATAACTACAAACATGTTCCAACAACATGGGAACTTATATCCCAAGACAATTCGAGATCAAAATGTGCACTAATCAAGATTTGACATTTTGGATCCAAGATTTTAAGATTCTTTCAAGATTCTCTAAGATCTCTCTGAGATTTCAAGATTCTTCAAGGTTTCCAAGATTTGTAAGAACTTTTCAAGATTACTTCTTATTGGCTAAATATGAGTTCGTTGTCTTCTAAGGATTATCTTTATTAGTCTTTTATTATTTTATGTAACTTTAGAAGATTTTCTTTAGACATTACCTTTATGAAGGTAGAATACCTCTTTAGTCAATCATAAGTCATTCTTTTCTTCCTTATTTCATTAGGAAACCTTTGTTTAACATGTTTTTTGGTGGCCAAATTCCTTATGGCCAAATTCACACCTAGATTTTAGGGTTTTTATCATATTAGCTTGGTTATTTTGTAAGGATATATATAGCCCTCTAGTCAACCATGATTAAAAAAAGTTGAATGAATTATTCTTTTTTGCCTATAAGCTTTGTGAGAGAGATTTATGTTCTTGAGTTCTTAAAAGGACTTGGTGAGACTATTGAGTGAGCTTAATAATTTCACAAAACTTATTTAATCTAGGTCTTAAATTACTTAGTTAATTTAGGATTGGGATTAATAAAACTTTAAATCTTCATAATTTAGGTTGCTAAAAATTGGTTTTTTAAGGATCTAGTTGGAATTCAAAGATCAAATCTTGTTGCTCGATTTTTGAGTAGATTAGGCATACGAGTAAGGAATCTAATCCAACTTTATTCATATTATTTGGTATCAGAGCCAAGGCTTCAAAATTTAGTAAGTTGTCCTTTAAATTTATTACTTTTGGTGTTCTTTGTGTTCTTGCATCAATTCAGGTCCTATCTCTTCCATTGGATTCAAATTCTGTTAGTTCTTATTCCTTCTTGTTCCATTCTATTTTTTCTATTTTTCTTTCATCAAATTAGTTTATATTATCTTATTTAATCATTATTTTGTGATATAATTCAATTATGGTTTGTTTGCATCAAGAAAATTAAAAAAAAAAACCCTAAATTGTGAATTAGCACTCTATCATTTTCAATTTATTTTCATCTTGTTCATTGTGTTCTATTATATTTCTCTTTCATTTCCATCATTAAATTAGTGTTTTTTATCATCTAAAAACATTCTTGCATCATTAGAATCTATTTGGAACACATTACTTTTCAAAATTTCCTTAAAATAAGAAAAATTACGATTTGAGCAATTCTAACACCAATTCAGTTCTACTTATTTAATTGAATTCCAATCTTAAATTAGCTTGATTCATCATTGCATATCAAATTTCATCAAAAGATTCTAAAAAAATCACATACTTTTGCAAAATTTCCTTAAATTAAGGAATTTTGCAAAATAAGCTTATTTCCTTGTTCTAATTGGATTTCTTTGTTTCTTTCAATTCAAATTCATTTTTCTTTATGGATAAACCTTTCTTGTGTCTTTAATTGGATAATTGAAGAGTTTAATTTAAGAAATTCCTTGAAATTTGAATGTTTACCAAAATTTCCTTAAATTAAGGAAACTTGATTTTTAGCTTGTTTCTTGCAATTTCTTCATTGTTTTTGATTCTAATTTGTTTCTTTTTGTGTCTAATCACTTTGTTAGTGTTTCTTAAGTGTCTAGGGCTAAACCATATCATTCAAATTCAAGGGGAAGACGACATTACCAATTTGCTCCTAATCTTCCTCCATTCAGCTTCTACTTGTTTTTGCATTATTTTTGAGTTGTTCTTTGTAATTCTTTCAACTTCAATTATGTTTTAGGCTTTCAAGGTACAACAAAAATTAAAAAAATGTCAAAAAGAAGAAAAATAAAGAAAATAAAAGAAAGAAAGAAGGGAAGCTAGAAATTGGATAACAATTTGTTTTGCACCAAAAGAAGCTGATTTAAATTATTTGATTTGCATTTATCCTAGACTTGATTTTCCATCAATTTTATGTTCAAAACACCATCTTGAAGCTTTTAAATTCTTTTTGATATTTAAATTGTGATTAGGTCTTTAGAAATCTATTTTTGCAACCAATTGTGTATTTTTCAATTCCTTTGTTTTCTAAGTGTTTTAAGAATTAGTTTTTACTTATTTAGGTTTGGTTTAAGCTTAATTTGACATATAGTAACCTTAGTCCTCAAAAAACTTAAAGAAAAGAAACTTGAGAGGTAAAAGGCAATAGTGTGTGAGATCATAAGAGGGAAAAAGCCTTATTGTGTGAAACAAAAGGGGCGTGTCATCTTTTTAAGTGTAAACACGTAAGGGAGTGTTATGAGGATTCTATTTTTTTTTTAACTTCTTAATTTACAATGGCATATTGGGAGGAACAGAGGTATGGCTATCAATAGGCCTTTAAGAAACAACAACAAAAGGCTAAAAATTCCACTTTTATATGGAAAAGATGATCCCAAAGAATAACTAGCATGGGAAGAGAAGGCAAAATTTGTGTTTGAGTGCCACGACTATTCCTAAGAGCAAAAGGTAAAGCTTGATACTATTGAGTTTGAAAGTCGTGCCAAGATTTGGTGGGATTGATTAAAATATACTTGAAAAAAGTGTGGTGATGATCTTATTTCTACATGGCAAGTGCTAAAGGAAAAAATGTGAAAGAGGTATGCGCCAAATTCTCACAAAGACTTATGCAATCAATTTAAGAAGCCTATACAAGTTTCTAGTAGAATTGAAGATCAAAAGCTACCATTGATGATGAGGCTGAATTGCAACCATATGAAAGGCATCTTAATTTTAAAAGGACTAAATTTGATTTTTTTTTTTTATGGAATTTTCATTGGGATGGCAACAAATACGTTCCAAAGAAGGTTAAGCCAAAAAATGATATTCTTATTTCTAAAGATACAATTGAAATTCAAACACCTTTATATGATGTAGAGTTACCATCATTAGATGATTGTTCTAGTGCTAAAATTGTAAGCCCTATATATGATGATGTATTGGTTTTTAACAAAGATGACAATGTTTAAACAAAAAATAAAATGAAAAGAGAGAGATATAGTGTGCTTAAGAGTGAAAAGAAATAACTATTGCACAACAAAAGGAGAGTTATGTGAAAATAATAGAGAGATATAAGCCTAGAGTGGTAAAAGGAAAGCTTAGAGAGGATACACCAAAACCAAGTGATGTGCATGCAAAAGGAGAGGGTGTGCAAAAGAAAGCTCTTATGATAAATGATAGTGGTGAGATTGAAACCACTTATTCTAAGACCACAATCATGTTTTTGTTTAAAGGGTTGTATTACACTGTTAACGAAATTTATAATCTTTTGTATCATGCTTTTATGTCACTTTTATAAGGTTATGAATAATGTTTTTTTGTGGACGAGCCTAGCAAGCAAGATAACCTAACTCATAGTTCTTGTGATAATGATGTTGTAATAAAGAGTGAGGTTGTAAATGTATGTAAAAGGGAGTTTTCTAGCTTTTGTTTAAACAATTGTACATGTTTTATTTGTCCTAGGTGTAATTATTCTTCTTTTAATTAGAATTTTTGGGTTACTAGGTTTTCTTTTAGTGATAAATGTATGTTTTCTTCTTTAAACTCTTATTTTTGTGTTTCTTCTTCTTTAAAATGTTTAACTTCTAATATTTATTTTCCTTTTTGTCTTAAATGTGATTTTAGCAAGGGTAGTTTTTTTAATTATTGTCAAAACAATTTTGCTTCTTCTTTAAGTGAAAAAAGTTTCCTTTCTTCTTCTTCTTATTTTAATGTATCTAAATCATTGATTTATTATTCTTCTTACTTTAGACATTTATTAGGAAGAAGGTTTTCTTTTGATTTCAAGGGTTCATTTGTTTCTTATGATTTTAATTCCTTTTCAAATTCTAATTCTTGGTTTTTGAGTTCTAATTCTATTCTAAAACCTAGATCTTTTTTATCTAGTGTTTTTGTTAAAATGAAGTTTGATAACTTAGTGTTTCTTCATACTAGATGGACGATATCTTTAGGGGTTTCTTTTTATCTTCTTCACTATGTTTTGAATTTGTTTACTCTTTCTTTGGTGTGTTGTAATCTTGTTTTAGGTTTCATGACAATAGTCTTTGATCTGGGTAGAAAGACTTGATTCATTATAAGTGAATTTCACTTAGGATTCTTAATTAGTATTAGGCTTGAGTTTGGATTTGGCTTTCTTGTAGTCAAGATTCGAGGATGAATCTTTGAAAAGAAGTAGCGAATGATGTGAACAAACCCAATAGGCCCCATGGATTCATGGATGGCACATGGTCAAAGCCAATGTCAAAGTTTGAAATTGGACTCTTCAGTAGATTGATTTAGTGGATCATTGTCAAGCCCAAAGCAAAGCCCATTTGGATGTAATTTTAGTTATGGATACTTTCTATGGGCCCCTACTGACAAGCCCAACAAGTTGGTAAAAGGTTCAAATTTTCATGTTAGGACAAGAAATGAGACAAAACATGTTGGATAAGTTTGTCTTGTCTTAACTACAAACATGTTTAAAAACATGTTCCAACGATATGGGAACTTATGTCCTAAGACAAATCAATATCAAAATGTGCAACAATCAAGATTTGACATTTTGCATCCAAGATTTTTAAGATTCTATAAGATCTTTCCAAGATTTTCAAGATTCTTCAAGGTTTTCAAGATTTGTAAGAACTCTTTAAGATTACTCCCTATTGGTTGAATATGAGGTCATTGTCTTCTTAAAATAATCTTTATTAGTCTTCTATTATTTTATGTAACTTTAAATGATTTTGTTTAGATATTACCTTGTGAAGGCAGAATACGTCTTTAGCCAATCACAAGATATTATTTTCTTCTTTATTTCATTAGGAAACCTTTTTTTAGCATATTTTTTGGTGGCCAAACTTCTTATGGTTAAATTCACACTTAGATTTTAGGGTTTTTATGATATTAGCTAGGTTATTTTGAAAGGCTATAAATAGCCCTCCATTTAGTTATGATTAAAAAAAGTTGAATGAATTATTCTTTTTAGCTATAAGCTTTGTAAGAGAGATTTCTCTTATTGAGTTCTTAAAAGGACTTGGTGAGATTGTTGAGTGAACTTAATAATTTCACAAAACTCATTTAATCTAGGACTTAAATTACTTAGTTTATTTATGATTAACAAAACTTTAAATCTTTAAAATTTAGGTTGCTAGAAACAAGTTTTCTAAGGGTCTAGTTGGAATTTGAAGATCAAATCTTATTGCTTGATTGTTGAATAGATTTGAGACTTATGCCAATCATATGGGTAAGGAATCTAATCTAACCTTGTTCGTATCACTTTTGCTTAAATGGTTACTCATGCAAACTTTTGCTTTCTTTTGCTTTTATTAATGTGATGATGTTATTGAACACTTAAACAACAATTCTAAGGCAAAAAACACATACATTTCATTTTCATATGTTTGTTGGGTAGCTTGTGCAATTCCTTGCTCACTTTTGGTTAAATGGTAACTTGAGCAAACTTTCTCTTTCTTTTGCTTTTATTGATGTGATGATGTTATCCATGGTTTAAATACCACTTCTAATGCAAAAAATAGATACACTTCCTTATCACATCTTAGTAGGGTAACTCCTACAAATCTTTACTCATTTTTGCTTAAATGGTTACTCGCAAAAACTTTCGCTTTCTTTTGCTTTTATTGATGTGTTGATGTTATCCGAGGTTTAAATAGGAATTTTATAGCAAAAAATAATTACACTTCATTTTCACATGTTTATTGGGTAAAATTCATTACTTATCGGGCAAAACTTCTGCTTTCTTTTGCTTTTAATGATGTAATGAAGTTATCTCATGCTTAAATAGCAATTATATAGTAAAAAGCACATACATTATATTTTCACATGTTTGTTGGGTAACATGTGCAATTCCATAGTCACTTTTGCTTAAAAGGTTACTTATGCAAGCTTCCACTTTCTTTTTTGATTTCATTGATGTGATGATGTTATTTGAGGTTTAAATAGCAATTCTAATGCAAAAAATACATACACTTCGTTATCACATCTTAGTAGGGTAACTCGTGCAATTTCTCACTCAATTTTGCTTAAATGGTTACTCGTGCAAACTTTTGCTTTCTTTTGCTTTTATTGATGTGTTGATGTTATCCAAGGCCTAAATAGGAATTCTTAAGCAAAAAACCAAAAACACTTCCTTTTCACATGTTTATTAGGTAACTCATACAATTCCTTACTCACTTGTGTGTAAACTTCCACTTTCTTTTTTCCTTTATTAATGTGTTGTTGTTATCCAAGGTTAAATAGGAATTCTTAAGAAAAAAAACTAGAAACACTTCATTTTCACATGTTTGTTAGGTAACTCATACAATCCTTACTTTTGCTTAAATGATTACTCGGGCAAACTTACACTTTCTTTTGCTTTTATTGATGCGATGAAGTTGCCTGAGGCTTAAATAGCAATTATAAAGAAAAAAACATACATTTCATTTTCACATGTTTGTTGGGTAGCTTTTGCAATTCCTTACTCACTTTTTCTTGAATGGTTATTCATGAAAGCTTCCACTTTCTTTTGCTTTTGTTGATGTGATATCTGAGGTTTAAATAACAATTCTATTGCAAAAAACACATATACTTCATTTTCACATTTTTGTGGGGTAACCCATGCGGTTCCTTACTCACTTATGCTTAAATGGTTACTCAAAATTCCGCTTTCTCTTGCTTTTATTGATGTGATATGTTATTCAAAGTTTAAATTACACATACACTTCCTTTTCATATGTTTGTTGGGTAACTCATGCAATTCTTTTCTCACATTTACTAAAATGGTTACTCGTTCAAACTATCATTTTCTTTTGCTTTTATTAAAGTGATGATGTTATTTGAGGTTAAAATAGTAATTCTAAGGTAAAAATGCATACATTTCATTTTTACGTGTTTGTTAGATAGCTCGTGCAATTGCTTACTTACTTTTACTTAAATCGTTACTCGAGGAAACTTTCTCTTTTTTTTACTTTTATTGTTGTGATGATGTTATCTGAGGTTTAAAAAATAATTGTAATGCAAAAAACACATACACTTCATTATCACGTCTTTGTAGGGTAACTCGTGCAATTCCTTACTCACTTTTGCTTAAATAGTTACTCTTGTAAACTTTCACTTTCTTTTGCTTTTATTGATGTGTTGATGTTATCCGTGGTTTAAATAGGAATTCTAAAGTAACACTTCATTTTCATACGTTTGCTGTGTAACTCATGCAATTCCTTACTCACTTTTACTTAAATGGTTACTCATGCAAACTTCCTTTTTTTTTTTTTTTTCCTTTTACTGATGTGATGATGTATCCAAAGTTTAAATAGCAATTCTAATGCCAAAAAAAAAAAAAACACACTTTATTTTCACATCTTTGTGGGGTAACCCATGCAATTTCTTGCTCACTTTTGCTTAAATGGTTACTCATGCAAACTTCTGTTTTCTTTTGTTTAGAAAGAATCAATCCATTGGCTTATAAACTAGCACTACCACCATAGATGGCTGAGATTTGTGATGTATTTTAGGTGAGTATGCTCAAAAAGTATCAATATGATCCTACACATATACTTAGGGATTTGACAATAACAATTAGGGATGATGTAAGCTATGTTGAAGAACCAATGAAAATCATTGGTTATAAGACAAAGCAATTACAAAATCAAGAAATCCCTTTGGTTAAGGTGTTATGGAGAAACCACTCACAAGAAGAGGCTACATGGGAAACTGAAGAGAACATTAAACGATAATATCCATATGTGTTTACAGGTATTGAATTGTGAGGATGAAATTGTTCATAAGAGGGAAAGAAATATAACATCTTTATCCTTATGCATTAGTATTCTCACATGAACATTTTCATTGCATAAATGATTTGTAATCCCATATGAACATATGCATTGGATAAATGATCATTTAGATATATGGATTAGATATTGTATTTAGGACACTTGAACATATATGTAATGTTTGTGTAGTTGCATAGCAAAGTATCTTATGTTGTGTGCATGATATAGCATCATAAATAATGGTGTTTTAGAACTTATTTAAAAGTATAAGGAGCATATGGGGATTAGGAGATGGATGGAGGTGATGAAAGAGTGAAGAAGAGGGATTAAAAGAGGAATATTAAACTTCCAACCAATGGTAGTGATACACCATGATTTTGTCTTATTAGGGTTGGTATACAAATTAAAATTTTCATCCTTTAGGATTAGATTAGAGAGGAAAATTTGAGGGAGTACATTAAATAAAGAGAAAGAAAGGAAGAAAGGAGGAAGAAGAAGAAGAAGGAGAGGTAGAAGAGTGAGCTAGCTTGGAGGAAACCCTAAGCTTTTTCTAGTTTTACCAAAAGAGGTAAGTGATTTTATCTTCTTCTTCCCACATAAAATTCCTTTGTCATAACATGTTAAATATGCATGATTAGGAAGAATTATGGAGTAATTTGAGGTAGAGCTCATGTTTGGAGATCAAAGCTCAAAAGAAATAATAACTGATTGTGTTGGTTTTGTTGTTGGAGCATATTTTGTACCCATAATTTTATAACCATAGAAGAGGAATTAGGGAAAGTGTAAACTATGAAATTTGTAGATTTATACCCCATCTGAATGCATAAAAATAATTTTGCTTAATTTGGTATGTGTGAAGAGATATGGCTCCTTCATTAGGGCTGATTCACAACCAACTGAAATCTCCTTAGTTTGGCTTTTTTCATATATTTTGATGACCTTATGTGCAGATTTAGACAAAGCAAAAAACATGAAATTTGTATGTATATATCCCTTATAAATGCTTGTAAAGTAGTTTTGCATAATTTATTGTGTGAAAATAGATATGGCTCATTAATTATGATTGACCCTGAACCCTGATGAAACCTCATTAGTCTTTTAATTTTGTTTTCAAAGAATTTGATGCCATAGAATCAAAATTTGATAATGTTCCAAACTTGAAAGCTTTATAATTTTGTCTGATATACATGTATATAAAATATTTTGGCCAAATTTATCATGGTTGATGAGATATTGTCCCTTCATCATGATTGATTGTAAACATGTTAAAAACCTGCTCATCGTGAGATTGTTCATTGGTTTTGGTGACTTTATATACTGAATTACACAATGAGTGAAACATGAAAAATTTTCCTTTATGTTTTTTTATAACTTTTGGTAAATTAGTTTTGCAATGGAATTTGTACGATTTGAGATATACCAAAAATTGTAAGACCTATTTAGATTGAGATGCCATTGAAACAGGGTAGAATTCAAAATTTTACCATATTTTCTATATGTCTTATATTGATCTAAAATGCAACTATGTTGTATCATAATGTGTCTAGTTTATTTGGAAAAAGAATCAAGTAATTTGGATAAGTATAGTAAGATTTATTACAGCTAGACTGTAGCAAGGTCAAGCTACCGATATAAGGGAATATGCATGAACACTAGGTCCACTTACATAGAACATAACCATAGTTGAATACCAAGCATTTAAAATCATTTTAACATACTTATAATCAAGTATGTATCAAATGTTAGGATTCCAACATATTGAGGAAGCCCAAGAGAGAGGTCTAAACCTACCATAAATGTTAGTCACATCAAAAGGCGAGTAAAAGCCATAATTGGATTCTAATGTGTATGTGTAATGATTTTATGATATGGTTATGTTTTATTACATGTATATGTGATTGAATTGTTACATTTTACATGTGAATACAAGTCAAGTGACAAGTATGTGCTCTTAATGATTACTTGGTATGCTATTGTGAATGAACACTTGCATATGGAACTAAAAGGATATTGTGACCTGCTTGTCAAACACTTGCAAATCATATAAAAAAGGGAGCAATATGTCCTATTGGAACATGTTATTGATCAAATGATTTACTTGTTCTATGCTGGCCAGTAAAATCAAATATGACTTGAATCACATGAATTCTCTAAAGCAATATTTGCCTTGCAAGGTCGCGACAAAAATCAATCTTGATACGAACAAGGTTTGATTGATCCTTACCCGTATGCTAAAGAATAATTTCCCAAAATCTATCAAAGCAAGCATTGGAGTTTTGATCTTAAAATCCCAACTAGACCTTTAGAAAACTTATTTCTAGTAACCTAAGTTATAAAGATTCAAAGTTGTGTTAACTCAAACCCTAAATCAACCAAGCTAATTTAAGATTAGAATCAATAAGTTTATGAAATTATTAAACCTATACTCAACAACCTCACCAAGTCTACTCAAGACCTCAAGAAGAGAATTTAGTCTCGCAAGCAAAATTGCTAACAATAATAATATTGATTGAATGAATGCCCTATTGGCTAAATATGAGGGCTATTTATAGCCTTACAATGCTTAATATAAAACTAACTACGATTTAGTATACATTCCCTAATAGAATTCAATATTTCCTAATGTAATAAGGAAAAGACAATCCTAAACTAAATAGGAAAACTAAAGAAACAATATGATTGGTTAACAAGATTAGACCAAGATACTTTCCTAACTAAAGAACAACTAATCCTAAATAGAAAAAGAAAAGTATTCAGCCTAATGAGGAAATCCTAATGGCATTAGGAAACATTACCAACATATGAAATCTTGTAAGAATCTTTAATTTTGGGCCTCCTTACCTACATATCTTAGGCTTTTTCTTTCATGCCTTGGCCAAATTGGATTGGGCTTTATTGCTCTTTAATAGTTGGGCTCCATTATATCAAGTTAAGTGCTCCATTTGAAGAGTTTAAGCTTTCATCATCTTTTAATTAAGCTTAATACATCCTTTGCTCTTCTTGGGCTAATCCAAGTGCAAGTTCTTGTTGCATGAATGCTCTAATGGCCTCTTTAAACTTCTTTAGCCTTCCCCTTGTGATTGGGCCTTGAAATTGAAGTGGATCCTTGATTATCTTTCCTTGGCCGTTTGAATTAAATCTATTATATTTGTATTTTCATAGTCAATTCTTATACTTATAATGTATCATAATGATATTTGATTGTTGGTTGTGCCATTAGATCTGATTATTATTTTTACTCAATGAGTTGTGACTCATAAAATTGCAATTATATTTTTAAGATACTAAAGAATAGGGTTTGTATACTTTAGTGCATAGAGTTTTACATATATACACATGGAGCACATGTCACCAACTAAATTCAACTCTCTCTCTCTCTCTCTCTCTCTCTCTCTCTCTCCCTTTCCATGTGTCTTGTTCATATATCTAGATAGTAACAAATTTATGGCCACTAGCCTTGAACATTAGTTAACATATATGTACATTTAATACATGTTGGATTGTGTATCTATGATGAATCAACCTTTATGCATATGTATTTTTTGACATGAATGTCATGATTAGTAAATGAAAATGGTCGTTACACTTTTGCTTAAATGGTTACTCATGCAAACTTCCATTTTCTTTTGCTTTTATTGATGTGTTTATGTTATTCAAGGTTTAAATAGGAATTCTAAAGTAAAAAACCACATGTTTGTTGGGTAACTCGTGTAATTCCTTACTTACTTTTGCTTAAATGGGTACTCAGGTAAACTTCCACTTTCTTTGGCTTTTATTGTTGTAGCAAAGTTAACTAAGGCTTAAATAGCAATTATAAAGGGAAAAACACATACATTTCATTTTTACCAGTTTGTTAGGTAACTCACGCAATTCCTTACTCACTTTTGCTTAAATGGTTACTCGTGCAAGCTTCCACTTTCTTTTGCTTTTATTGATGTGATGATGTTATCCAAGCTTTAAATAGCAATTCTAATGCAAAAAACACATAAACTTTGTTTTCACATCTTTGTGGGGTAATTCGTGCAATCCCTTGCTCACTTTTGCTGAAATGGTTACTCGTGCAATATTTCATTTTTTTTTTTTGCTTTTATTGATGTGATGGTGTTAATGAGGTTTAAATAGTAATTTTAGAATGAAAAACACATAAACATCATTTTCACATCTTTGTGGGGTATCTCATGTAACTCCTTACTCATTTTTGCTTAAATGGTTACTCATGCATAATTCTGCTTTCTTTTGCTTTTATTGATGTGATGATGTTGTTTGAGGTCTAAATTGCAATTCTAATGAAAAAAAAATGCATGCACTTCATTTTCACATGTTTGTTCTGTAACTCGTGTAATTCCTTACTTACTTTTGGTTAAATGGTTACTCATTCAAGTCTTTCCACTTTCTTTTGCTTTTATTGATATAATGATGCTATCTGAGGTTTAAATAACAATTCTAAGCCAAAAAACACATAAATTTCATTTTCACATGTTTGTTGGGTAGCTCATGCAATTGCTTACTTACTTTTGCTTAAATGGTTACTTGAGCAAACTTTCTCTTTCTTTTACTTTTATTGATGTGATGATGTTATCTGAGGTTTGAATAGCAATTCTAATGCAAAAAATGATACATTTTTTTTATCACATCTTTGTAGGGTAACTCATGCAATTCCTTACTCACTTTTGCTTAAAAAGTTACTCGTGCAAACTTCTATTTTCTTTTATTAATGTGTTGATGTTATCCGAGGTTTAAATAGGAATTGTAAAACAAAAAACACATGCACTTCATTTTGACATGTTTGTTGCGTAACTCATGTAATTCCTTACTCACTTTTGCTTAAATGGTTACTCATGCAAACTTCTGCTTTCTTTCACTTTTGTTGTGTAATGATGTTATCCAAGGTTTAAATAACAACTATAGTGCAAAAAAAAAAATAAAAACATGTACTTTGTTTTCACATTTTTGGGGTGCAACTCGTGCTTTTCCTTATTTTTGCTTAAATAGTTACTTATGCAAACATTTTCTTTCTTTGCTTTTATTGATATGATGATTTTATTGAGGTTTAAATAGGAATTCTAATGTAAAAAACAAATACAATTTGTTTTCACATGTTTATTGAGCAAATCATACAATTCCTTACTGACTTTTGCTTAAAAGGTTATCGTTTAAACTTACCCTTTCTTTTGTTTTTATTAATGTGTTGATGTTATCCAAGGTTTAAATAGGAATTCTAAAGCAAAAAACACATACACGTCGTTTTCACATGGTTGTTAGGTAGCTCGTGCAATTCCTTACTCACTTTTGCTTAATTGATTACTCGCTCAAGCTTCTAGTTTCTCCTTTGCTTTTTTTAATGTGATGGTGTTATATGAGGTTTAAATAACAATTCCAATGCATAAAACACATACACTTTGTTTTCACATCTTTGTGGGGAAACTCATGCAATTCATTGCTCACTTTTGCTTCAATGGTTACTTGTTCAAAGTTATGCTTTTTTTTTTACTTTTATTGATGTGATGATGTTATCTAATGTCTAAATAGCAATACTAATGCAAAAAACACATACCATTCATTTTCATATGTTTGTTAGGTACCTCATGCAATTCCTTACTCACTTTTGCTTAAATGGTTACTCGTGCAAACTTTCATTTTGTTTTGCTTTTATTGAGTGATTATGTTATCAGAGGTTAAAATAACAATTCTAATGTAAAAAACACATGCATTTCATTTTCACATGTTTGTTGAGTAGCTCGTGCAATTCATTACTCAGTTTTGCTTAAATAGTTACTCATGCAACCTTTCACTTTCTTTTGCTTGTATTGATGTGATGATGTTATCTAAGGTTTAAATAGCAATTCTAATGCAAAAAAGCACATAGACCTCGTCATCACATCTTTATAGGGTAACTCGTGCAATTCCTTATTCACTTTCGCTTAAATAGTTACTCATACAAACTTTCGCTTTCTTTTGCTTTCATTTATCCAAGATTTAAATAGGAATTCTAAAGCAAAAAAAAACACACATGCACTTCGTTTTACATGTTTGTTTGGTAGCACATGTAATTCCTTACTCATTTTTGCTTAAGTGATTACTTATGAAAATGTCAACTTTCTTTAGCTTTTATTGACGTGATAATGTTATCCAAGGTTTAAATAGCAACTCTAATGCAAAAAAAAAAAAAAAAAACATACACTTCATTTTCATATACTTATGGGGTAATTCGTGTAATTCCTTACTCACTTTTGCTTAAATGGTTGCTCATACAAACTTTTGTTGTCATTGCTTTTATTGATGTGATGATGTTATCCAAGGTTTAAATAGCAATTCTAATGCAAAAAAAAAAAAAAAAAATTCATTTTCACATGTTTGTTGAGTAACTCATGCAATTCCTCACTCACTTTTGCTTAAATGGTTACTTGTACAAACTTCCCTTTTCTTTTGCTTTTAATAATGTGTTGATGTTATCCAAGGTTTAAATAGGAATTCTAAAGCAAAAAACAAATACACTTCGTTTTCACATGTTTGTTGGGTAACTCGTGCAATTTCTTACTCACTTTTAATTCAATGGTTACTAGGGTAAACTTCCACTTTCTTTTGCTTTTATTGATGTGATGAAGTTACTTGAGCCTTAAATAGATATTCTAAACAAAAAATATGTACAATTTGTTTTCACATGTTTGCTTGGTAGCTCATGCAATTCTTTACTCATTTTTGCTTAATTGGTTACTCGCATAAGCTTCTAGTTTCTTCTTAACTTTTATTGTTGTGATGATCTCATATGAAGTTTAAATAGCAATTCTAATGCAAAAAAAGGCATACACTTTGTTTTCACCTTTTGTGGGTTAACTCGTGCAATTTTTTACTCACTTTTTCTTAAATGGTTACTTGTGCAAAATTCCTCATTCTCTTGCTTTCATTGATGTGATGATGATATCTGAGGTCCAAATAGCAATTCTAATGCAAAAAACACACACTTTGTTTTCACATTTTTGTTTTGGTAACTCATGCAATTCCTTATTCACTTTTGCTTAAATGGTTACTCCTGTAAGCTTTCACATTCTTCTGCTTTTATTGATATGATGATGTTATCTAAGTTTTAAATAGTAATTCTAATACAAGAAGCACATACACTTTATTTTCAAATGTGAAAAACACATACACTTTATTTTTACATGTTTGTTGGGTAGCTCATGCAACTCCTTACTCACTTTGTGGTTACTCGTGCAACCTTTCACTTTATTTTGCTTTTATTGATGTAATGATGTTATCCATGGTTTAAATAGGAATTCTAAAACAAAAAATAAATAAACTTCATTTCACATGTTTGTTGGGTAGCTCATGAAATTTCTTACTTACTTTTGCTTAAATGGTTACTCATGCAAGCTTCCACTTTCTTTTGCTTTTATTGATGTGTTGTTATCTAACATTTAAACAAAATTCTAGAGCAAAACAAAAAAACACTTCATTTTCAATGTTTATTAGCTAACTTGTGCAAATCCTTACTCATTATTGCTTAAATGTTTAATCGCGCAAACTTCTACTATCTTTTACTTTTATTTATCTAAGGATTAAATAAGACTTCTAAACCAAAAAACATATACACTTCATTTTCACATGTTTGTTGGGTAACTCGTGTAATTCCTTACTTTTTGCTTAAATGGTTACTCATGCAAGCTTCAACTTTATTTTTTACTTTTATTAATGTGATTATGTTATCCAAGGTTTAAATAGCAATTCTAATGTAAAAAGTACATACACTTCATTATCACATCTTAATAGGGTAACTCGCTCAATTCCTTACTCATTTTTGCTTAAATTGTTACTCGTGCTAGGTTTTACTTTCTTTTGCTTTTATTTATGTGTTGATATTGTCTAAAGTTTAAATAGGAATTCTAAAGCAAAAAATTAAATACACTTCCTTACTGACTTTTGCTTAAATAATGATACGAAGAAGGTTTATTTTTGGATCCTTATTCGTATGTATAATACTGGTCCCAAGCTTTAATTCAAAGATCAAACAAGATAAATTGTTAAATCTCAATTAGATCTCTAAAAAATTTATTTCTAGCAACTAGAATTATAATTATTTAAGAGGTGTTAATCTCAACCTTAAATTAAGTAATTTAAGACTTAGATTAAACAAGTTTGTGAAATTATTAAGTCTTTACTAAACAATCTCAACAAGTACTATTAAGAACTCAAGAAGAGAATTAATCTCTCATAAGAAATCAAAATTATATTGATCATCAACTTTTTTTTACATGTTTTTGATAGCCCTTTATGTAGGCTTTACATTGCTTTTCTATGTAGGAAGAAAAATGACTTAATTCTAATCTAGAAAATAAGAAATAATCCAGATAGAAAGACAACATGTTATATTCAACCAAATAGGGGTGTTATTACAATTGAAGAAAGAAAAAGAAAAATTCATAATTAAGTAGGACATAACATTCAACCAAGAGAAGAAGAAAAGCAAGAGAATGATATATTAAGATCTTGTCAATCTTGGAAAGATATTTTGACTTGACTTTTTGACTTTCTTCCTTATGTTTTGCCCCTCCTTTAGTTCCTCTTTAGAAGTTTTATTCTTCCATCAAAAGATATTTGAAATATTCTTGGAAGTTTTTTGGAATATTTTAGAACCTTTTTAGAACTTTATTGAATATTCTAGAATATGTTTGTACAAAATTTCCCTATTTATAAAGTTGGACTTCTTGATTTCATTTTGAGGATCCGTACATGAAACGAAAGCATAAAAATGACCATTTTGACCTTGTGAAGAAGAATGTCCAAATAAGGTAGGTCAAAATAAGACAAGTTCAAATATGACAGTTTCAAATATGATAACTCCAAATATGACAAGTCCAAATAAGGCAAGTTTAAATATGGCAGTTCCAAATTTGCTAGCTCTAAATATGGTATGTCCAAATAAGACAGGTTCAAATATGGTAGCTCTAAATGTGGCAAGTTTTGAAGCTTTTGTGATGTTTTCCTCTTTCAAAGGAGAGATCTCTTGGTTCCTTTCATTCTTTAAAACTTTAAACTTTCACCTAACTTGGTTCATATCATACCCCGTCTCTTCAGAAAGATTTGTCCTCGAATCTTAGCCTACAAGACAACAAAAACCAAGTATAAGAACTAACAAAAATAAATCTAAATTTGATTTTACCATATAAATTTGATACAAATGAGGTTGATTTTTGGATTCTAATTCGTATGTAGCACAAGTCATGAGCCTTTAATTTGAAGATCAAATAAGATAAACTCTCGAATCCTAACTAGACCTATTGAAAACTTCTTTCTAGCAACCTGAATTATAAATATTCAAGAGGTGTTAATCTCAACCTTAAATTAACTAAGAAATTTAAGGCATAGATTAAACGAGTTTGTGAAATTATTAAGAACTCACTTAACAATCTCACCAAGTCCTATTAAGAACTCAAGAAGATAATTAACTCTCACAAGCAATTTTGCTAAAAGCAATAATCTTCATTCATTCATTTTCCTTTAGCTAAACAAGAAGGACTATTTATTGCCTTTACAAAGCTTTTAAAGAACCCTAAGAAACACTTCCTATTTAGGCCTTACATGTTTGTCTGAATCTTCCTATTTTAATAGGAAAGAGATACTCCTAAGTGAAATAGGAAATAACTAAAAGATACATCATATATTTTTCTAACTATAAAAGAAGTTTCTTGCATAAGTATGAAAGGATCCTAATTACAAAAGAAGAAGAAAAGGAAAAGAATGATATGTTGAGATCTTGTCAGTCTTGGAAAGATTTTTTTGACTTTAATTTTTTTTACTTTTCTTCCTTATGTGCCTCCCCTTTTAATTCCTCTTTGGGACTTATATTCTTCCACAAATGATGTTTAGAATATTCTTGGAAGTTTCTTGAAATATTCTAGAAACTTTTTGGAACCTTTTAGAATTTTCTAGAACATTTTTATGCAAAATTTTCCTATTTGTAGAGTTAGACTTATTGATTTCATTTTGAGGATCCATACATGAATGGAAGCATAAAAATGACCATTTTGCTCTTATGAAGAAGATTGTCCAAATAAGGCAGGTCCAAATAAAGTAGGTTCAAATATGGCAGTTTCAAATATGGCAACTCCAAATATGACAAGTTCAAATAAGGCAAGTTCAAATATGGTAGTTCCAAATAAGGCAGGTTTTGAAGCTTTTGTGATGCCTTCCTACTTTTGAAGGATATCTCCTTACTAGTCCCTTTCATTCTTTGTACCCTTGAGCTTGCTCCTAACTTGGTCTATATAAAAACACATACATTTCCTTTTCACATGTTTGTTGGGTAACTCGTGCAATTTGTACACACTTTTTTTGCTTATGGTTACTAGTGCTAGTTTTTCACTTTCTTTTGCTTATATTAATGTGATGATGTTATCTGAGGTTTAAATACCAATTCTAATACAAAAAACACATAAGCCTCGATTCCACATGTTTGTCAGGTAACCCGTGTTCCTTACTCATTTTTGCTGAAATGGTTACTCATGCATACTTTCACTTTCTTTTGCTTTTATTGATGTGATGATATATTTTGTAGTTTAAATTGCAATTCTAATGCAAAAAAAAAACATACACTTCATTTTCACATCTTTGCGCAAGGCCATGTGCAATTCCATACTCACTTTTACATAAATGGTTACTCATGCAAAATTCAGCTTTCTTTTGCTATTATTGATGTGATGGGGAATCTGAGGATTAAATACCAATTTAAATGCAAAAAACACATACACATCATTTTCACATTTCGTGTGGTAACTCATGCAATTCTTTACTCACTTTTGCTTAAAAGGTTACTCATTCAAAATTTAGCTTTCTTTTGTTTTTATTGATGTGGAGATGTTAAGTGAGATTTTCGTAGCAATTCAAAATCAAAAAACATGTACACTTCATTTTTACATGTTTGTTGGGTAACTCATGCAATTCATTACACACTTTTTTTGCTAATGGTTACTAGTGTTAGCTTTTCACATTCTTTTGCTTTCATTAATGTGATGATGTTATCTGAGGTTTAAATAACAATTCTAATACAAAAAACACATACACTTAAATGGTTACTAGTGCAAGCTTTCCCTTTCTTTTACTTTTATTGATGCGATGATATAATTTGAGATTTTAATTGTATTTCTATTACAAAAAACACATACACTTCATTTTCACATCTTTGTGTGGTAATTCGCGTAATTCCCTACTAACTTTGGTTTAATTGGTCACTCATGCAAAATTCAAAATTCTTTTGCTTTTATTAATGTGATGATGTGAATTGAGTTTTAAATAGCAATTGCAATGCAAAAAACACGTACACTTCATCTTTACATTTTTGTTGACTAACTCAATCAATTTCTTACTCACTTTTGTGTAAATGGTTACTCGTGCAAGCTTTCTCATTCTTTTGCTTTTTTTTGATGTGATGACATAATTCAAGGTTTAAATTACAATTCTAGGGGAAAAAATGCAAACACTTCATTTCACTTCTTTGTGTGGTAACTTGTGCAATTTCATACTCACTTTTGCATAAATAGTTACTCATGCAAAATTCAACTTTCTTTTGCTTTTATTAACATGATGGTGTTATCCAAGGATTAAACAATAATTCTAATGCAAAAAATACATACACTTCATTTTCACATATTTATGGGGTAACTCGTGCAATTCCCTACTCACTTTTGCTTAAAAGGTTACTCATACAAAATTCAACTTTTTTAGTTTTTATTGATGTGATGATGTTAATTGAGGCTTAAATAACAATTCTAATGCAAAAAAACACTTACACGTCATTTTCACATGTTTGTCAAGTAACTCATGTAATTCCTTTCTCCCTTTTGCAAATGGTTACTCATGCAAGATTTCACTTTCTTTTGTTTTTATTGACGTGATGATGTTAAATGAGGTTCAAATAGCAATTATAATGTAAAAAACACATACAATTTATTTTCACATGTTTATTTTGGCAAAAATGTGTAATTCCTTACTCACTTTTGCTTAAATGGTTACTTATGCAAGCTTTCACTTTTTTTTTTTGTTTTTATTGATGTGACGGAGTTATTTGAGGTTTAAATAGCAAAACTAATATAAAAAAACACATACACTTCGATTTCAAATGTTTGTCGGGTAACTCGTGCAATTTCTCACTCACTTTTACTAATGGTTATTAATGCATTTGCTATTGTTGATGTGATGATGTTATCCAAGGTTTAAATATTAATTCTAAGTAAAAAAAACACATATAATTCATTTTCAAATGTTTGTTAGGTAACCCGTGCGATTCCTTACTTACTTTTGCTTAAATGGTTACTCATGCAAAATTCAGGTTTTCTTTGCTTTTATTGATCTGATGATGATAATTGAGGTTTAAATAGCAATTCTAAAGCAAAAAACACATACACTTTGTTTTCACATGTTTGTTGGGTAACTCATGCAATTCTCTACTCACCTTTCCCTAAATGGTTACTCATGCAAAATTCAGCAGTCTTTTGTTTTTATTGTTGTGATTATGTTAATTGAGGTTTAAATAGCAATTCTAAGGCAAAAAACACATACACTGCATTTTAACATGTTTGTTATGTAACTCTTACAATTCCATACTCACTTTGCTAATGGTTAATTGTGCAAGCTTTCACTTTATTTTAGTTTTACTGATGTGATGGTGTTATTCAAAGTTTAAATAACAATTCTAATACAAAAAACACATATACTTCATTTTCGCATGTTTGTTAGGTAACTCGTACAATTCGCTACACTTTTTTTGCTAATGGTTAATAGCGCTAGCTTTTCACTTTCTTTTGCTTTTATTAATGTGCTGATACTATCTAAGGTTTAAATAACAATTCTAACACAAAAAACACATACACCTCAATTTCACATGTTTTTCGGGTAACTCATGCAAATTCCTTTCTCACTTTTACTTAAATGGTTACTCATGCAAGCTTTCACTTTCTATTGCTTTTATTGGTGTGATGATATAATCCGAGGTTTAAATTGGAATTATTGTATAAAAAATACATACACTTCATTTTCATATCTTTATGCGATAACTCATGCAATTCCATACTCACTTTTGCATAAATGGTTACTCATGCAAAATTCAACTTTCTTTTACTTTTATTAAAGTGATGGTGTTATCCAGGATTAAATATCATTTCTATTGTAAAAAAAAAACACATACACATCATTTTCGCATGTTTGTTTGGTAACTCTTGCAATTCCTTACTCACTTTTACTAATGGTTACATATGTAGGCTTTCACTTTCTTTTGCTTTTACTGATGTGATGATGTTATTTGAGGTTTAAATAGCAATTCTAATGCAAAAAACACATACACTTCGTTTTCATATGTTTATTGGGTAACTCAAATTCGTTACACACTTCTTTTGCTAATGGTTACTAGTGCTAGCTTTTCACTTTCTTTTGCTTTCTTATTAAGGTGATGATGTTATCTGAGGTTTAAATAGCAATTCTAATATAGAAATCACATACACCTCAATTTCACATGTTTTTCGGGTAACCTTGCAATTCTGTTCTTACTTTTCCTTAAATGGTTACTCATGCAAACTTTCACTTTCTTTTGTTGTTATTGATGTGATGATATATTTGGAAGTTTAAATTGCAATTATAATGCAAAAAAAAAAAAAAAAAACATACACTTCATTTTCACATCTTTATGCGAAGTCTTGTGTAATTCCATACTCACTTTTACACAAAAGGTTACTCGTGCGAAATTAAACTTTCTTTTGCTTTTATTGATGTGATGGTGTTATCTGAGCATTAAATAACAATTCTAATGTAAAAAAAAAAACATACACATTATTTTCACATCTTCATAGGGTAACTTGTGCAATTCCCTACTCACTTTTGTTTAAAATGTTACTCGTGCAAAATTAAACTTTCTTTTGTTTTCATTGATGTGATGATGTTAATTAAGATTTATGTAGCAATTCTAAAGCAAAAAACGCATACACTTCATTTTCACACGTTTGTTGGGTAACTCGTGGAATTCGATACACACTTTTTTTGCTAATGGTTACTAATGCTAGCTTTTCACTCTCTTTTACTTTCATTAATGTGATGATGGTATATGAGGTTTAAAGAACAATTGTAATACAAAAAACACATACACCTCAATTTCAAATGTTTATTGAGAAACCCGTGCAATTCCTTATCACTTTTGCTTAAATGGTTACTCGTGCAAGCTTTCCCTTTCTTTTACTTTTTATTGATGTGATGATATAATTCAAGATTTAAATTGCATTCTTATTGCAAAAAATAAATACATTTCACTTTCATATCTTTGTGCAGTAACTCGTGCAATTCCCTACTGCTTTTGCTTAATTGGTTACTCGTGCAAATCTCAGAATTCTTTTGCTTTTATTGATCTCATGATGTTAATTGAGTTTTAAATAGTAATTATAATGTAAAAAACACATACACTTCATCTTCACTATTTTTTTGAGTAACTTGTGCAATTCCTTACTAACTTTTGCCTAAATGGTTACTCTTACAAGCTTTCTCTTTCTTTTGCTTTTATAGATGTGATTATATAAACTGAGGTTTAAATTGCAATTCTAATACAAAAAATGAAAACACTTCATTTTCAATTCTTTGTGTGGTAACTCATGCAATTTTATACTCACTTTTGCATAAATGGTTACTTGCGCAAAATTTAGCTTTCTTTTGCTTTTATTGATGTGATGGTGTTATCCGAGTATCAAATATTAATTCTAATGCAAAAAATACACACACTTCATTTTCAAATCTTCGTGAGGTAACTCGTGCAATTCCCTACTCATTTTTGCTCAAAAGGTTACTCATGCAAAATCTAGCTTTCTTTCGTTGTTATTGATGTGTTGATGTTAATTGAGGCTTAAATAACAATTATAAAGCAAAAATCACATACACTTCATTTTAACATGTTTGTTAGGTAACTTGTGTAACTCCTTACTCACTTTTACATATGCTTACTTGTGCAAGCTTTCACTTTTATTTTTATTGAGGTGATGATGTTAATTAAGGTTTAAATAGCAATTCTAATGCAAAAAATATGTACACTTGAATTTCACATGTTTGTTGGGAAACATGTGCAATTCCTCACTCACTTTTGCTTAAATGGTTACTTGTGCAAGGTTTCACTTTCTTTTGCTTTTAATGATGTGATGGTGTTATTTAAGGTTTAAATAGCAATTCTAATATAAAAAACACTTACACTTCAATTTCACATGTTTGCTAAGTTTTGTGCAATTTTTCACTCACTTTTGCTAATGGTTACTGGTGCAAGCTTTCACTTTCTTTTGCTTTTATTGATGTGATGATGTTATTTGAGGTTCAAATATCAATTTTAAGATAAAAAAATATATACACTTCATTTTCACATGATTGTTGGGTAACTCATGCAATTCCTTACTCACTTTTGCTTAAATGGTTACTCATGCAAAATTTAGCTTTTGTTTGCTTTTATTGATATGATGTTGTTAATTGAGGTTTAAATAGCAATTCTAATGAAAAAATCACATACACTTCGTTTTCACAAGTTTGTTGGGTAACTTGAGCAATTACCTACTCACATTTCCTTCAATGGTTACTCGTGCAAAATTAAGTATTCTTTTGTTTTTATTATTGTGATGATGTTAACCTGAGGTTTAAATTGCAATTCTAATGCAAAAAATACGTACACTTCATTTTCAAATTTTTGTGCGATAACTCATGCAATTCCATACTCACTTTTGCATAAGTGGTTACTCATGCAAAATTCAGCTTTCATTTGCTTTTATTGATGTGATGGTGTTATCCGAGGATTAAATAACAATACTGAAAAAAACACAAACATCATTTTGACTTCTTTATGGGGTAACTTGTTCAATTCCCTACTCACTTTTGCTTAAAAGGTTACTCGTGCAAAGGTTTCTTTTGTTTTTATTTATGTGATGATGTTAATCGAGGTTTATATAACAATTCTAATACAAAAAACACATGTAATTCATTTTCACATGTTTGTTGGGCAACTATGCAATTCTTTGCTAACTTTTGCTAATGGTCACTTGTGCAAGCTTTCACTTTGTTTTGCTTTTTATTGATGTGGTGACATAATCTGAAGTTTAAATCGCTATTCTCAAGCAACAAACACATACACTTCATTTTCACATCATTATGAGGTAACTCATGCAATTTCGTACCCACTTTTCCATAACTGGTTACTCGTGCAAAAATTAGCTTTCTTTTGCTTTTATTGATGTGTTGGTGTTGTCTGAGGATTAAATAGCAAATAAATACACTTTGTTTTCACATGTTCGTTGGGTAACTTGTGCAATTCCTTACCCACTTTTGCCATTGATTACTCGTGCAAGCTCTCATTTCCTTTTGCTTTTATTGATGTGATAATGTTATCTGAGATTTAAAATGTAATTTTAAAACAAAAAACACATACACTTCAATTTTACATGCTTCTTGGATAACTCGTGTAATTCTGTATTGACTTTTGCTTAAATGGTTACTCAAGAAAAATTTAGCTTTCTTGTGCTTTTATTCTGTATTACTCAAGAAATATTAATTCTACTACAAAAAACACATACACATGAATTTCATATGTTTGTCTGGTAACTCTTGCAATTCCTAACTCACTTTTGCTAATGGTTACAGGTGTATGCTTTCACTTTCTTTTGCTTTTACTGATGTGATGGTGTTATTCTAGGTTGAAATAGCAATTCTAATGCAAAAAAACACATGCACTTCATTTTCACATGTTTGTTGGATAACTCGAGCAATTTGTTACACTTTTTTTGCTAATGGTTACTAGTGCTAGCTTTTCACTTTCTTTTGCTTTTACTAATGTAATAACATTATCTCAGATTTAAAAAGCAATTCTAATACAAAAAATATACACCTCGATTCACATGTTTGTTGGGTAACCCATGCAATTCCTTAATCACTTTTGCTTAAATGGTTACTCATGTAAGATTTCACTTTCTTTTGCTTTTATTTATGTAACGATATAATTCGAGGTTTAAATTACAATTCTACTGCAAAAAACACATGCACTTCATTTTCACATCTTTGTGCGGTAACTCGTGCAATTCCATACTCACTTTTGCATAAATGGATACTAGTGCAAAATTCAGCTTTCTTTTGCTTTTATTGATGTGATGGTGTTATCTGATAATTAAATAGCAATTCTAATGCAAAAAACTTCATTTTCAAATCTTTGTGGGGTAACTCGTGTAATTCCCTACTCTCTTTTGCTTAAAAGGTTACTCGTGCAAAATTCAACTTTCTTTTGTTTTTATTGATGAGATGATGTTAATTGAGGTTTATATAGCAATTCCAATGCAAAAAAGTCATATACTTCATTTTCACATGTTTGTTGGGTAACTCATGCAATTCTTTACTAACTTTTGCTAATGGTCACTCGTTTCAGCTTTCACTTTGTTTCGCTTTTTATTATTGTGATGATATAATCCGAGGTTCAAAATTGCAATTCTAATGCAAAAAACACAAAGTTCATTTTCACATCTTTGTGGGGTAACTCGTGCAAATTACATACCCACTTTTGCATAAATGGTTACTTGTGCAAAATTCAGCTTTCTTTGCTTTTACTGATGTGATGGTGTTATCCAAGAATTAAATAGTAATTCTAATGTAGAAAACACATAAACTTCATTTTCACATGTTTGTTGGGTAACTCTTGCAATTCCTTACTTTTGCTAATGGTTACTCACACAAGCTTTCACTTTCTTTTTCTTTTACTAAGGTAATAATGTTATCCGAGATTTAAACAACAATTCTAATGCAAAAAACGCATACACTTCATTTTCATATGTTTATGGGGTAACTTGTGCAGTTCATTATTCACTTTTTTTGCTAATGGTTACTAGTGCTAGCTTTTCAGTTTGTTTTGCTTTTACTAATGTGATGATGTTATATAAGGTTTAAATAGCAATTTTACTGCAAAAAAACACATACGCGTTGATTTCACATGTTTATGGGGTAACCCATGCAATTCCTTTGTCACTTTTGCTTAAATGGTTACTCGAGCAAGCTTTCACTTTCTTTTGCCTTTGTTGGTGTGATGATATAATCCGAGGTTTAAATTGCAATTCAAATGCAAAAAGCACATACACTTCAATTTCACATCTTTGCGTGGTAACTTGTGCAATTCCATACTCACTTTCGCATAAAAATGGTTACTTGTGCAAAATTAAACTTTCTTTTGCTTTTATTGATATGATGGTGTTATCCGAGGATTAAATAGAAATTTTAATGCAAAAAATACATACACTTCGTTTTCACATATTTGTGGGGTAACTCGTGTAATTCCCTACTCACTTTTGCTTAAAAGCTTACTCGTGCAAAATTCAGCTTTCTTTTGTTTTTATTGATGTGATGATGTTGATTGAGGTTTATGTAGCAATTCTAATGCAAAAAACACACACACTTTGTTTTCACATGTTTGTTAGGTAACTCATGCAATTCTTTACTAACTTTTGCTAATGGTCATTCGTGTTATTCTTTGTTAATTTTTTTGCTAATGTTCACTCAAGTTATTCTTTATTAATTTTTTTGCTAATGGTCAGTTGTGCAACATTTCAATTTTTTTTTTGCTTTTTATTGATGTGACGATATGATTTGATGTTTAAATTGATATTCTCATGAAAAAAAAATACACACATACACACTTCATTTTCTTATCATTATGGGGTAACCCATGCAATTCCATACCCATTTTTGTGTAAATGGTTATCCGTGCAAAATTCATCTTTCTTTTGCTTTTATTGATGTGATGGTGTTATGCAAGGATTAAATAGCAATTCTAATACAAAAAACACATAAATTTCATTTTCACATTTTTGTTAGGTAACTCTTGTAATTCCTTACTCACTTTTGCTAATGGTTACTCGTGCAAGCTTTCACTTTATTTTACTTTTATTGATGTGATTATGTTATCTGAGATTTAAATAGCAATTCTAATGCAAAAGACATATACACTTTGTTTTCACATGTTTGTTGGGCAACTCGTGCAATTTTTTGCTAAGTTTTGCTAATGGTCACTTGTGCAAGCTTTTACTTTGTTTTGCTTTTTACTGATTTGGTGACATAATCCTAAGTTTAAATTCCTATTCTCATGCAAAAAACACATACACTTCATTTTCACATCATTGTGTAGTAATTCATGCAATTCCATACCCACTTTTGCATAAATGGTACTCGTGCAAAAATAAGCTTTCTTCTATTTTTATTGATGTGATGGTGTTATCCAAGGATTAAATAGCAAACAAATACACTTCATTTTCACATGATCGTTGGGTAACTTGTACAATTCCTTACCCACTTTTATCATTGATTACTCATGTAAGCTCTCACATTTTTTTGCTTTTATTGATGTGATAACGTTATCTGAGATTTAAAAAGTAATTTTAAAACAAAAAACACATACACTTCATTTTTACATGCTTCTTAGATAACTCATGCAATTTCGTATTGACTTTTGCTTAAATGGTTACTCAAGCAAAATTCAGCTTTCTTTTGCTTTTATTCATGTGATGGTGTTATCAGAGAATTAAATAGCAATTCTATTATAATAAACACATACACATGGTTTTCACATGTTTGTTTGGAAATTCTTGCAATTCCTTACTCACTTTTGCTAATGGTTACAGGTGTAAGCTTACACTTTCTTTTGCTTTTACTGATGTGATGGTGTTATTTGAGATTTAAATAGCAATTCTAATGCAAAAAACACGTACACTTCGTTTTCACATGTTTGTCGGGTAACTCGAGCATTACAACACACTTTTTTCACTAATGGTTATTGACTCTAGCTTTTCACTTTCTTTTGCTTTTATTAATGTGATGATGTTATCTGAGATTTAAATAACAATTCTAATACAAAAAATATACACCTGGATTTCACATGTTTGTCGGATAATCCGTGCAATTACTTACTCACTTTTGCTTAAATTGTTACCTGTGCAAGCTTTCACTTTCTTTTTGCTTCTATTTATGTGATGATATAATTTGAGGTTTAAATCGTAATTTTATTACAAAAAACACGTACACTTCATTTTCACATCTTTGTGGGGTAACTCGTGCAATTCCATACTCATTTTTGCATAAATGGTTACTCATGTAAAATTTAGCTGTCTTTTTTTTTTTTTTAAGTAATGGTGTTATTCGATAATTAAATAGCAATTCTAACTCAAAAAACTTCATTTTCAAATCTTTATGGGGTAACTCGTGCAATTCTCTACTCACTTTTGCTTAAAAGGCTACTCGTGCAAAATTCAGCTTTCTTTTGTTTTTATTGATGTGATGATGTTAATTGAGGTTTATATAATAATTCTAATGCAAAAATGGCATATACTTCATTTTCACATGTTTATTGGGTAACTTGTGCAATTCTTTACTAACTTTTGCTAATGGTCACTCATTCGAATTTTCATTTTGTTTTGCTTTTTATTGTGATGATATAATTTGAGGTTCAAAATTGCAATTCTAATGCACAAAAAAAAAAAAAAAACACATACACTTCATTTTTACATCTTTGTAGGGTAACTCATTCAATTTCATACCCATTTTTGTATAAATGGTTACTCGTGTAAAATTCAGCTTTCTTTTGCTTTATTGTTTCTCACATATTTATGGGATAACACATGTAATTCCTCACCCACGTTTGCTTGAATGGTTACTAGTGCAAATTTCTGCTTTCTTTTGTTTTTATTGATGTGATGATGTGATCTAAGATTTAAATAGGAATTCTAAAGAAAAAAGAAATACACTTCCTCTTCACATCTTTGTGGGTTAACTCATGCAATTCCTTGCTCACTTTTGCTTAAATGGTTACTCAGGCAAACTTCCACTTTCTTTTGCTTTTATTAAAGTGGTGACATCATTTGAGGTTTAAATAGCAATTCAAAAGCAAAAAACAAATACACTTCCTTTTCACATATTTATGGGATAACTCGCGCAATTCTTTGCTCACTTTTGCTTAAATGATTACTCGTATAAACTTTCACTTTCTTTTCTTTTACTGATGTGATGATATTATCTAAGGTTTAAATAGAAATTCTGAAGCAAAAAACACATACACTTCATTTTCACATCTTTATGGGGTAAATCGTTCAATTCCTTGCTCACATTTGCTTAAATGGTTACTCATGCAAGCTTTTGCTTCTAGTTCCTTCTATTAATGCAATGACATTATCTAGGGCTTAAATATCTATTCCAAAGTAATCAACACATCCCTTTTCTTTTCACATCTTTATGGGTCAACTCGTGCAATTGCTTAATCGCTTTTGCTGAAATGGTTACTCATGCAAACTTTTGCTTTCTTTCACTTTTATTCACATGATGATCTTATCTTAGGCTTACATAGCAATTCCAATGTAAAACACATATACACTTCATTTTCACACCTTTTTAGGGCAACTTGTCTAATTCCTTGCTCACTTTTGCTTAAATGATTACCCATGGAAGCTTCCTCTTTCCTTTGCTTTTGTTGATGCGTTGATTTTATTTGAGGCTTAAATAGCAATTCCAAAGCAAAAAAACACATACACTTCATTTTCACATCTTTGTGGGGCTACTCATGCAATTCCTTACTTTTACTTAAATGGTTACCCATGTAAGCTTTCAATTTCTTTTGTTTTTTATTGACGCGATGATGATATATGAGGTTTAAATAGCAATTCTAATGCAAAAAAAAAAAAAAAAACACTTTATTTTTACATCTTTATGGATTAACTCATGTCATTAGTTACAAACTTTTGCTTAAAGGATTACAAATGCAAAATTTGCCATTCTTTTATTTTTATTGATGTGATTATGCCATCTAAAGTTTAAGTAGCAATTCTATAGCAAAAATTAAATACACTTCATTTTCACACCTTTGTGAGGTAACTCGTGCAATTCTTTTCTCACTTTTGGTTAAATAGTTACACATGTAAACTTCCACTTTCTTTTGCTTTTTACTGGTCTGATGATGTTATCCGAGGTTTAAATAGCAATTCTAATGCAAAAAACAAATACACTTCGCTTTCACATCTTTGTGGGGTAACTTGTGTAATTACATATGCACTTTTGCTTAAATGATTACTTGTACAAACTTTCACTTTTTCTTGTTTTTATTGACGTAATTATGTCATTTGAGGTTTTAATATCAATTTTAAACTTAAAAAAAAAACAAATACACTTAATTTTCTCATCTTTGTTGGGTAGCTCATGCAACTCTTTGCTCACTTTTGCTTAAATGGTTACTTGTGCAAACTTCTGTTTTCTTTTCTTTCTATTGATGTGATGTTGTCATCTAAGATTTAAATAACAATTCTAAATCAAAAAGCAAATACACTTCATTTTCACACTTTTACGGGGTAACTTATGAAATTATTTACTCATTTTTGCTTAAATGGTTACTCGTGCAAACTTTTATTTTTTTTTTGATTTTATTGATGTGATAATGTTATTCGAGGTTTAAATAACAATTTTATTACAAAAAAAAATGTACATCATTCTCGCATATTTGTAGGGTAACTCATGTAATTCCTTGCGCACGTTTGCTTAAATGGTTCCAGCTCTCTTCTATTTTTATTGATGTGATGATTTCATCTGAGGTTTAAATAGCAATTATAAGGTAAAAAACAAATACACTTCATTTCGATATTTTTATCGGATAACTCATTCAATTCCTAACTCACTTTTGCTTAAATGCTTACTCATGTAAACTTTGAATTTCTTTTGCTTATTATTGACACAATGATGATATCTGAGGTTTAAATACCAACTATAATGCAAAAAACAAATCCACTTCATTTTTACATCATTGTTGGGTAACTCGTGTAATTAGTTATGCACTTTTGCTTAAAGGATTGTTAAAATAATCTTTTGCTTTTTTCTATTTCTATTGATGTGATTATGCCATTTAAGGTTTAAGTAGAAATTCTAAAGTGAAAAATAAATACACTACATTCTCTCATCTTTGCGGGACAACTCATGCAACTCCTTGCTCACTTTTGTTTAAATTGTTACTCATGCAAACTTCTAATTTCTTTGTTTCTTATTGATGTTGTGAAGTCATCCAAGGTTTAAATAATAATTCTAAGGCAAAAAACAAATTCACTACATTTTCACACCTGATGCAAATAGCCAAGGTAGGTTAGCAAAGGATCCACTTAAACTTTAAGGCCCAATTACAAGGGGAAGGCTAAAGAAGTTTAAAGAGGCAATTGGAGCATTCATGCAATAAGGAGTTACACTTGGATTATCTCAAGAAGAGCAAAGGATGCATGAAGCCCAATTAAAAGCTGATGGGAGCTTAAACTCTTCAAATGGAGCATTTAACTTAATACAATGGAGCCCAACTTGTAGATAGCACCCAAGCATAACCCAATTCGGTGAAGGCATGTAAAAAGAAGCCTAAGGCATGTAAAAGGAAGCCTAAGTCATGTAAGCAAGGAAATAAGGCCCAAAGTCAAAGATTCTTGCAATATTTCCTTAGTTGGCAATATTTCCTAATGCCATTAGGATTTCCTCATTAGGTTGAATCATTTTCCTTTTCTATCTAGGAAGAGTTGTTCTTTAGTTAGGAAAGTATATTGGTCTAATCTTGTTGACCAATTATAATGTTTCTTTTTTGTACAATAACTTTAAAAAGTATTCTTTTTGTACTTCTAAGATTGGATTGATCCTTACCCATATGCTAAAGAATAGTTGCCTAAAATCTATCAAACCAAGTATTAGAGTTTTGATTTTCAAATCCCAACTAGACCTCTAGAAAACTTGTTTCTAACAACCTAAGTTATAAAGATTCAAAGTTGTGTTAACCCAAATCCTAAATCAACGTAAGATTAAAATTAACAAGTTTGTGAAATTATTAAGCCTTCACTCAACAATCTCACCAAGTCCACTCAAGAACTTAAGAAGAGAATTTAATCTCACAAGCAAAATTGCTAACAAAAATAATATTGATTAATTGAATTCCTCTTGGCAGAATGTGAGGGCTATTTATAGCCTTACAATGCTTAATCCAAAACCAACTAGGATTTGGTTTACATTCCCTAATAGAATTCAATATTTCCTAATATAATAAAGAAAAGGCAATCCTAAACTAAATAGGAAAACTAAAGAAACATTATGATTGGTCAACAAGATTAGACCAAGATACTTTCCTAACTAAAGAACAACTCTTCCTAAATAGAAAAAGAAAAGGAATCAGCCTAATGAGAAAATCCTAATGGCATCAGGAAATATTGCCAACTAAGGAAATCTGGCAAGAATCTTTGACTTTGGGTCTTATTTCCTTGCTTACACAACTTGGGCTTCCTTTTACATGCCTTGGGCTTCTTTTTACATGTTTTGGATGAATTGGGTTGTGCTTGGGTGCTCTCCACAAGTTGGGCTCCATTGTATTAAGTTAAGTGCTCCATTTGAAGAGTTTAAGCTCCCATCAGCCTTTAATTGGGCTTTACACATCCTTTGCTCTTCTTGGGTTAATCCAAGTGCAACTCCTTATTACATGAATGCTCTAATTGCCTTCTTAAATTTCTTTAGCCTTCCTCTTCTGATTGGGCCTTGAATTTGAAGTTGATCCTTTGCTAACCTGCCTTGGCTATTTGGATCAGAATATTCCAATGGTAAATGAGTTTTCATATGTATTTCCAGTCGACTTACCCAGTTTGTCACCTAACAGGGAGATAGAATTCACAATTGAGTTAGTCCTAGGAATAACACTGATATATATTCCACCTTATAAGATGGCTCTAACTGAATTGAAAGAATTGGACTTAATTATAACTACTTGAAAAGGGATTCATCATATCTAATGTGTCACCTTGGGGTGCTCTAGTGTTATTTCTTAAAAAGAAGGATGGGACATTGAGGTTGTATTTATTATAGGCAGTTGAATCAAGTTACTACGAAGAACATCAATGATAGGTGACCTGGTTGATCAATTACAAGAAGCACAAAAGTTTTCTAAAATTGACTTGAAATTAGGTTATTATCAGCTCAAAATTTCGAACCTAGATGTATCGAAGACTGCTTTTCGAACTAGGTATGGGCATTATGAATTTTTGTTGATACTATTTAGTTTGACAAATGCACCAACTACATTTATTGCTCTTATGAACAAAGTGTTTTAGCCTTACTTAGACAAATTTGTAATTGTGTTCATTGATGACATACTGGTGTATTCAAGGAGCGATGAAGAGCATGAACAACATTTAAGGATTTGAGGTAATTGTGTTCATTGATGCTTAGTGTCTTGGTTTAGTAAAAAGCAAGTTTGAAGATCAAGGATGACTACCAGCATAATCCAACCAAACTGAAGAGAAATGCTTAATGTCTTAGCTAGGGAGGTCTTTAAGAAGAAGCAAGTTTGAGGATAATCCAACCAAACAAAATCCCTTCCATATTTCTCCTTGAGTCACTTGGGATCAAGGATGAGATTCATGCCTATCTTTCAAATATGGGATGGAATGAGTTCATCTTTCGCGACGAGCCCCGTTACAAAGAGATAGTATGGGAATTCATGTGCACTATAATTTTGAGTCAAAGAGTGGAATCACGTGAAGCATTCCAAGCCTTTGGGGATCATTTTTACATTACCTTAAAGCAACTTTCAAATCTTTTCAAACTTTAAGTCAGGGATGACATTCCATTCATCATCTCTACTTTTAACAATATCTACTGGGAGTTTTAGTCCAAAATTTCTTTCGAGACTAAACATGACCCAAAGACCTCCCTAGCCAAATACATTTATACCCTACCCAATTAGCTACTTCATCGTATCAATACCTTCTCTGTCAATGCAAGAGGTGATGAGAAAGTATCCCAAAAGGATCTAACATTTCTCTTTTGTTTGATAAAAAACAAACCAATTCAAACTAGCTGCTACCTTATGGATCAATTGATCTTGCCAAAAGAGGAGAGAATAGTAATGTCCATAAGGGGAGCATAAGTTGAGGCAGAGCAATAGCAACAGGAGCATTCCTTTTTCAAACTTGTAATTCTTTAATTATTTGATTAATAAGTTTTTTTTAAATCATTGACCATCCTAACTTCACACTCATGCAATTCATTTTCTTTGAGTAAAATCAATCTAAGTTGTCAAAATCAAAAAAAGGAGAGATTGTTGGACTAGGTTGTTCAAACCTAAGTCATAAGTCTCTTTTGATCTTGACAATGGAGATTGATGAGTTCTAATGTTTTATTTAAGTTTTGTTTTACAATTTTATAAGATATTATCTCATTGAAAGTTGGATGAAAGTCTAAATCTTTAACTTTAAGTAAGACATACAAACTCGCATTCAATATCCCCTAATCACAATTAGGACCTTGCAATAAGGACCGATGAAGCTAGTCTAGAAGAATTCGCACTTACGATTCAACCACAAGGAACTTGAATGTCACACAGAGGAATTTATGGTAGTGTTCGTGTCCAATGTCTCGATCGCGAATTCCATAGTTATAATGAGGGAACTAAGTCTACAACCACAACACACCAAATGTCTAAAGAAATTGTTGGAATATTAGAAATTGTGAGGGTGAATCATCTGTCACAATTACAACTCAAGAAAGTGTTATCTCCTCACTAAATAAAAGAATTTGTGATCTTAGTCACCCCTAAGAAGAAATTAAATAAGGACTGTTACTTTTGATTGGTTGGTCAAACACAATGGCCATATTTCTTAAAAGACCAATGGGTGAAGGACATGTGGACTAGCTGTTAGACATAAAACAGGATTCTCTGCCCCGATTTCAGGCTTTCCAGCATAAATTGGAAAATCACAACTGCAAAATGCCAGTCATGACCATAACTTTTGTTTGACAGATATTTAATGCAAAATCTGCCTAGCTTCTTTTAGAGATTTAGGGATAATTTGTGAGTAGCATCTTTTTGGTGGATGTTACCTATAAATACTCCACCAAACATATGCAAATGCAAGATAATTCCATTTATTGTAACCAAAGTCTTACAAATTTGATTCATAACCTCTTATTCCTTATGAATTCTTGATTGTTTGGCGTTAGCATTAAACATCTTTGTAATTAGGTTGAGAGTTAGCCTAGCTTCCAAAACTCTTGTAATAGGTTAAAGTGTGAGCCTATGCAAAACACTTAAGTGAGATTTTGTGTGAGCCTAAAACACAAATTGTAAAGATTGTGTGTGAGCCATAAAAAGTTAGGCGTGAATTGGGAAACATCATTTTTAGTTAAGTGAAATACCCAATTATGAAGAATTGGGGAGTGAATGTAGGATTTGTTAACACTTGAACCACTATAAACATCTTGTGTTTAATTTTTCTACTCCTTATTTATCTAACCTCCTTACCTGTCCTCCAAAATTTTTTATCTCTCACCAATTTAACCCCCTTTCTTGATGCACTAAGGCTAACACAACATGGTAAGATACTTACATATACATCTAGACAACTAAAGCCTTATGAATTATCTTACCTAGTACATGACTTAGAACTTATTGTCATTATGTTTGCTTTGAAAATGTGGAGACATTGCTTATATGGTGAAACTTTTCAAATATTTATAGATCATAATAGCTTAAAGTATTTGTTAAGCTAACAAGAATTAACATGAGACAGAGGTAATTATTAGAATTGCTAAAGGATTATGATTGCACTATTGAGTATCACCTGGGAAGGCAAATGTGGTGGCAGATGCTTTGAATAGGAAATCAAGTAGTGTAGCTCATTTGCAAGTATTTCCATTATCTTATTTAGTCCAACATGAGCTATGAATATGGAATTAAATATGCAAAATAATGGGGTATTAATTGCTACTTTTTAAGTGAGACCAATGTTACATGATCAAATTAAAAAAATCACAGGATAAGGATCCAAAGTTATAGAAGATGATTGAAATGTTAAAATAGGGGAGACATGTTGATTTTGATATTCAAAATGATGCCTTGATGTTGGGATCTTTTATTTGTGTATCTAATGCTGATAACTTGCAAAGAGAAATCCTAAAAGAAGCACATAGTGCTCCATAAGCCATGCATCCAAGAATGATGAAAATGTATAATACCCTATGATCTCAATTTTGGTGGCCTAGAATGAAGAAGGATGTAGCAGCTTATGTTTTAACATGTTTGACTTGTCAGTAGATCAAAACAAAACATTAAGCACCAATTGGAAAATTAAAACCTTGAAACGATTCCTATATGAAAATGGGAGACAATAACTATGGACTTTGTATATGGTTTACCAAGAACTTTTAAGAATAATGATGTTATATGGGTGATCATTGATTGATAAACTAAGTTAGCTTATTTTTTTCATATTCGATGAGGTAGTTCACTTAAGCACTTATCTAAGAAATATGTGGATAAAATTGTTAGATTAAATGACATTCCAATATCTATTTTATCAGACAGAGATCCATGGTTTACATCTTAATTTTGGGTAAGTTTGCAATAGGCTTTGAGTACCAAGTTGAGTTTCAGTACTGCTTTTCATTATCAGACAAATGGGCAATCAGAAATGACAATTTAGACACTTCAAGACATGCTTCGAGCTTATGTGATAGAGTTTAAAGGTGTATGGGATGAATATATTGCCTTGATTGAATTTGATTATATAATCATTATCATAAGAGTATATAGATGGCTTCATATGAAGCACTATATGGAAGAAAATGTCAAAGTCCTATCTATTTGGATAAAGAATGGATATATGTTTTAAAAGGGCTAGAACTAGTGCAAGACACTATGGATAAGGTAAAGGTAATCAAAAGCAAACTTAAAACAACATAAGATAATCAAAAGAGCTATGTAGATCAACGCATAAGAGAAATGGAATATGAGATGGGAGGCAAAGTGTTCCTTTGAGTTTCACCATGGATAAGAATAATTTGATTTGGTAAGATGGGGAAACTGTGTCCTCAATACATAGAGCCATATGATATCCTAGAAAGAATCGGTCCATTGGCTTACAGGTTGGCACTACCACTAGAGATGGCTCAGATCCATGATATATTTCATATGAGTATGCTCAAAACATATTAGTCTGATCCTACACATATACTAAGAGATCCAACTATAACAATTACTGATGATGTAAGTTATATTGAAGGACTAGTGAAAATCATTAGTTATAAGACAAAACAATTATAAAATCAAGAAATCCCTTTGGTGAAAGTGTTATAGAGAAACCACTCGCAAGAAGAGGCTACATGGGAAACCAAAGAGAACATGAAATGACAATATCCACATTTGTTTACAGGCATTGAATTTCGAGGAGAGAGGAAGAAATGTAATATCCTTATCTTTATTCATTAGCATTCTCACATGAATACATTCATTGCATAACTGATTTACAATCCCATATAAACAAATGCATTAGATAAATGATCATTTAGATATGTAAATTTAATAAGCGCAATGATGACACTTGCACTATTGCATTTAGGACACATAAACATAGATGTGATGCTTATGTAGTTACATGGAAAATTATCTTATGTTGTGTGCATGTTATAACATCATAAATAATGGCATTTTAGAGTTTATTAAAAGTATAAGGAGTATATAGGGATTAACAAATAGATAGAGGTGATGAAGGAGTGAAGAAGAGGGACTAAAAGAGGAATATTGAACTTCCAACCAATGGTAGTGAGACACAATGATTTTGTCATATTAGAGTAAGTTTGTAAATTAAATTTTTTCTCTTCCTTTAGAGTAGATTTGAGATGAAAAAAATGTGAGGGACTGTAGAAAAAGAAAGAGAGCTAAGAAAGAAAGAAATAAATAAATAAAGAAAGAAAGAAGAAAAAGAAAAAAAAGAAGAATGAGATTGCTAAGAACAAATCCTAAGCTTTTCTAGTTTTGGGAAAAGAGATAAGTGATTTTATCTTCTTCCCACTTGAAATTCCTCCTTCATGACATGTTAAATATGCAAAATTAGTAAGAATTATTAAGCATTTAAGGTAGAGTTCATATATGAAAGTTGAAGCTCAAGAGAAATAAGAGCTTATTGTGTTAGTTTTATTGTTAGAGCATATTTTTTCACCCATGATTTCACAACCCTAGAAGAGGAATTAGAGAAAGTGTAAATCTATGAAAGTTGTAGCTTTATTTTCCATCTAAATTCATGTAAAACAATTTTGCTTAATTTGATGTGTGTGAAGAGTTATGGCTCCTTCTTTAGGGTGGGTTTACAACTTACCAAAGCTCCTCAATCTGATTGTTTTCATATATTTTCATGACCTTATGTGATGATTTAGATGAAGTTCAAAACATTAAATTTGTAGAGTTATATCCCTTTTACATTCTTATAAAATATTTTTACTTAATTTGTTATGTGGAAAGAGATATTGCTATTTGATTATGACTAACTCTAAACTTGATAAAATCTATTCAATCTCTTAGTTCAGTTTTTTAATAATTTGATGGCCATAGAATGGGAATCTGGTGATGTGGCAAAATTGAAAGTTATATATTTATGTCTAATCTACTTCCCTATAAAATATTTTTGCCAAATATATCATGGTTGATAAGATATTGGTCCTTCATTGTGATTGATTCTTAATGTATTGAAACTTGCTCACCTTGAGATTGGTCATTTATTTTGGTAACCTTATAGACTAAATTAGACAATGTGTAAAACATGAAAATTGTTCTTTTATGTGTTTTTTTAATTTTTGGTAATGAGTATTTTTAATTTTATTTGTACAATTTGAGATATGCCCAAGATTGTAAGATCTAATTAGACTGAGAACACACTGAAACAAGGAAAAATTCATAAATTCACCATATTTTTTATAGGCATTATATTAAACTAAATTTTGAATATGTTGTATCATTATATGTCTAGTTTATGTAGAAAAAAAATAATGAAGTCATTTGGGTAAGTATATCAAGAGTTATTACTATGAGAGTACAATAAGGTTAGGTTGTCATATAAAAATAATAAGCTTAAATACTAGGTCCATTTACATCATGCATACAAACTCATTTTGATATTTTATAATGATATATGTATCAAATGTTAAGATCTCAACACATTGAGGTAGCCCAAGAGAGAGGTCCAAACCTATATTAAAGGTTGATCACATCAAAGGTGAGTAAAAGCCATAATTAGATTCTAATGTATATGTGTGATGATTTTATGATATAGTTGTGTTCTCTTATATGTATATGTGATTGAATTATGACATTTTATATGTGAATACAAGTCAAGAGAGAACTATATTATCATAATGATTACTTGGTATAACATTGTGAATAAACACTTACATATGTAACTAAAAGGATATTGTGACCAACTTGTCAAACACTTGCAAATCACTTGGAAATTGGATAAATATGTCTTATTATGGCACATATTATTATTCAAATGAATCACATATTATATGTTGGCAAATAAAATCAAATGTTACTTAAATCACATGAATTCCCAGGAGCAGTGTTTGCCATGCAAGGTTAAGACAAAATCAATCTATTGTTTTTGCATTTACATAGTCAATGTTTATTCTTGAATGTACCCTAATGATATTTGATTTTTGGTTGTGCCATTAGAATTTGATTATTATTTTTATTCATTGAGTCATCACTCACCAAATCACAAATTTATTTTTTTAACAATGAAGCATAAGTATGGGCATTTTGGAGCATGAAATTTTGCATATAGACATGTGGAGCACAAGTCATCGGTTAAATTCCAACTCTCTCTCTTTTTGTGTCATGTACATGTACCTAGATAGAAATTTGTTTGTGGACACAACATTAAATGGTTTAACATATGTCTACATTAAATACATGTTGGATTATGTATGAACGAAGAGTTAACTTTTATGCATATGAATTTTTGGACATGAACGTCATGAAATATATATATATATATATATATATATA
>CATIWR010227151.1:0-38116 GCA_949677035.1 Omphalea diandra | reverse complement strand
GAGAATGTCATGTCGCTGCACCGTACTAAGGCTACCTTCATTGGCTTGCTGGAGGCTGGCAGAGTGAATGAGTGGATTGTCACTGAGAAACTAGGAGATGTTCTCAAGGCAAAAGCTGCCAAAGCGCCAAAGAAACCCAGACTTAAATTCGGCGACAGGTATACATATAACTTGTAGTTTAGTGCGTTAGGCTTTCATTGGCGTTTGAACATGCCAAATTCCAGGGCTAGAGCTAACGGGCAATTGCCACTTCCAACATGTCTCACTGGCATTCTTCCATTTATAATTGAATATTGACAGGCTTTACCTATTAGAGCTTGGAATTGGAGCTTATCTATTATTCTGCGGTTGCTATGATGTTGCCTTTGGGAAAAACCACTACTACTTGTACCTATATGTGCAAGCACTAGCCTTCTTCATCATGGGGTTCGGATACGTTGGCACTATTGTTCCCCATTCTTAGTGTGACTATGTAAGAGCAATAAAAACGTTCGGTGCATTTCTTTCGGCAAATGTTCAATCGCCTCATACCTGCAACATTGGCAAACCTCTTCAGAGAAATGGTATATGGCAAATTGAAAGGGAAAAGTTTCTGTTGGAAAAAAAAAAGGTCATATTCTTTTGGGTTAAGCATAAATAGTAAAGTGGATGGCTTGTAGTTTCCCTTGTGAATATCCAAGGAAACTACAAACACATTTGTATTTGTTCCTTTGGGGATGTTATTTTTATACAGAGAGGATGAAGAAAGAAAGTGAAGAAAGCAGCTTCTGGGTTTTGATGACCATAAAATAGATGGAGCAAAGACATCTTGGAATGGACTGTAATTGTGAGATTTTGTAACTTTTTTATTTTTTCTTGGTCATTGTTTTCTTGTGGTTGGAATTGAGTTTGGGAGGAAATAAACTAATAGAAAATTTCACAGTTCAAATCATTTCCATGCCCTCTCTTTCTCTCTCTCTCACAGACACACACACACACACACGTTATTTTCCAAGGATAGTTAAGTGCATTAGATTTGCTAATGTTGTCATAATTTAATTCAAGGCCTTATAATTCAAAAACTTCTAATAGAATAATCAATCAATATATATTATTAATTGTGATTTTATAGTCAATTTTAATAAGTATTTGTCATTTATCAAACAATTATATTAGCAACACAATATTTTTGACAATTATAAATACAATATATTTTTATTTTATCATATGATAAGTAAATTAATAATTAAATATTTAATTTTTTAATTAATTAAAAAGAATATGGAACTTTAATAATACATAGAAATTTTTTCTCTTAAAATAATTTAAAAAGTTTAATAATATAGAAAAAAAATTTTATGTTAGTTTTTTTCAGAATGTTAATGATACTAAACATTTATTTTTCTATAAGAAAAATTTTAAAAAAAACTAAAATGAAAAAAGCCAATAAAATATATAAAAAAAGTAAAGTTACGAAGTTTCTTATATTTTATCAAAATAATTATATTATTAAAATTATTATATAAATTTAATTATAATTTTTTTTATATGTTTGTTTATTTGAAAAAGTCTAATTAGATAATATTTTTATAAAATAATAATATATATGCAAATTTATGATTAATTTTATTAAATTTGTATATTGCAGTTCATGCAATGCGGGAAATAGCGACTAGTTATATTGATAAAATTTTGGAATTACTTACCATAGATTTGAACAATTGATAACGGTGGATGTTTGTCGAAGTGCAAGCCTTGAATTCAACCTCAAGTATGTGATGCATTTTATTTGGAGTTCAACAATTTGACACTAATTTATATATATATATATATATATATAAAGTTGAAGAGCTACATTAATTTTTTTTTTTTTTCCGGTATCGTGTGATTAAATATTTTTGATAAAACCTACGGAAAGGATATTTTTCAACATAAAAAACGCTACATTTGAATATGAAATTCCAAGCATCACCCGAAGAGCTACCTTAAGTTATTTAAAAAGAAAAATAGCAAAGAAATAAAAAGTTTCGTACATAGTTAATGAAATTGAAAAACGACCCTACAGTTTCTGCAATGTATTGACGACCAATTTCCCAGCTTTGGGAGTTTGGTGAGTTTGGTGAATAATGGCATATGTTCCAATAATTAGGTGTCCCACTCTAAGTTTATATTGCAACAACAACCACAAATTTAGGTTTAACCTTTGAATTTTACGAAATTTTTTCATTTCAATAATGTTTTAAGGTTTTGTTTAAAAGAAAAGAATTCTATTAATAAAAGAATTTTATTTAGTGATAAAATTCTATTATTTAAAACAAAATTTAAACTGATAAAATTCAATTGAGTTCTATTATTTGAAATATATCTATGATGAATTGAAATAATTTTGTTTTCTTAAATTTATTTAAAATAAACATAGTGCTAAAGTCAATAAAAATAATTTTATCTGAATTTTTTTAATTAAAATGAATTTTTTCAAAATTTTATGACTTTTTATTTAATTTGATTTTCTCATCAAATTATTTCTTTTTAAATAATAAAATTAAAATTTTAACTATTTTTAAATAAGAGAATCATTAAAATAGAATATTTTTTCTATTGAATTTTTTTCAAAATTTGCGTTTTGAAAGAGAGTTTAAAGAATGCCCTCCTAAAAATTGAGTTCATGGAAAGATTACAAGATTTGCAATATCAAAATCCAACCTTATATAATTCATAAGCTAGAGAGTCTTCCGAATATATGCACTTAAAAGAGTGTGAGTTTGCAGCGGCAATCTAGATAAGGAATCAAGGGCCCTAAAAGGCAGTGGAGTTCCAAAATAATTGAATCAACCTGGGCTGGGGCCAACAAAAATTTAGAGCACCCTCTTTGATTGTAAGATGTATATCCTGGACCATGGTCATTATGTATTTTGTACTTTAATTAAAATTCAATCCCTATTATACGTGTCCAAAAACACCTAGAACATTTTTTTTATAACTTTCACACTTTAAATCTTTTTTTTTATTTATTATTGTAATTAAAATAAATTGTTGTAATATTTAGTTAATTTAATTCAAATTTTTATTAATATTTAATTTTAAAAATTTTAATTTTATATAAAAATTAAATATGTTCAATTTTTAAAAATAAATGCATTGAAATTTAAAAATTTAAGATAAATATCAAAATCAAAATAAATATATTTATAAATCAACAACAATGTATATTCAATAAAAAATAATAGACCTAGAGCAAATAACAATTGTCTTTGAAATAAAAAATAATGTATGTATAGTACAATACCAATATATTTATAAAACAATAATAATGTATATTTGATAAAAAAAAACAATCTAGTTAGAATGATAAGAATATACTTGAAAATAATAAAATAATATATATATAATACAACATCAATGTATTTACAATGCAAAGTTAGTATACCTCTTTCATAATATCAATGTAATTTTTATATCAAATGCTATATGCTACAATTTCAAATTAATACAATTATCTTTTTATATTAATGTACTTATGACACGACATAAATATACCCAAGTAATATACCAGTAGCACAACATTAGATATTTGAATAATATACCTCAATCAAAAAATAATGAAATTTTATTAAAAATATTGTTATAATTATAAATTTTATATAATATTTATATAAAATAATAATATAAATTATATGATTATAATAATATAATATAATAAATATAATATAATTATATATTATATTAATGTAAATATATATAATATAGAAAATTATAATATATAAAACACAAAAAAAAATTATTTGTAAAAAAAAGAAACAATAAAAAAGAAAGTGCCCGGTTTTTTTTTTATCCATTACACGTGGGATAATAATAAAAAACACAAAACAATTTTACATTTTAGACGTTTGGATTATCAAGTTTTGTGATATGGTGTCCACCGTATAATTTGGGTAAATTGAGTGGGCACACCGCTGGACCTCATTACTCTCATAATAATAAGATAAAGTCTACTATGCCCAGGGAAATAATTGACTAGGGCAGGGGGGCCACACAAGGCCTCCACCATTTCGGCCTATTTATCCCTCAGTTGGTTAGGAAATCAATAGCCCAAAAACCATAGCCCCCTAACCCTAACGACAAATTATACTATAGACCCCAGATCATGCAGCGCCACGATATGAAATCTAAAATGCATATATTTTAATATTATCATTTATTTATGACACACATAATATATATTTATTATTTTATAAATAAATATTCATTGACTATCAATGCAATATTCATCATATATAGTCTTTTATTTTATCATTTTATTGAATAATCATATATAGTCTTTCATATTTGTCAATTCATGAAATAATATTTTATTAATATTTATTTAATTTTTAATCTAATACGGTATATATAATCATATTTTATTAAATTTTATGTTTATTAGTTGCAGTCTCTTGTAATTAAATAATTGCATATTCATTATGTCTATTTAAATGATATAAAAAAAATACATATTCATTACTTAGTATGTAAATATTCACTATTTGTAAACACTATGTAAATGTTTATTATTTATAAATACTATGTTCATCAATTGCAGTTTTTTTATATTAATCACATTGTCATATTTTATTAATATTTATGTTCATTAATTAGTAATGAAATATTCATCATATGTTTCAATAATATTCATCATTTATAATTTTGATGTTCATTACTTTTCATATAATATTGTACATGAGTTAATTTATCTATGACAAATATATAATCTTCTTTTTTTTTTTTGTAAAAAGTTTGATGTTTATTTTTAGAACTTAATATTTTTAATTTTATCTTTGATTCTAATTTATTTTTGTGCAAACTTCTCTAATTGTTTATTTTCTACTACAAAATCTCAAAATTACAATTCATTCTATTATAAATTTTGTTGTGTTTTGTTTATGTTCGTTGATTATTGTCGAAATATTCATTATTTGTATACATAATATTCATCATTTAAAAATGTTGATGCTCATTACTTTTTTTTATATAATATTATGCATGAGTTAATTCGTCCATAAAAAACATAACATTCTCTTTCATAAAACTTGATGTTCATTGCTTAATGCTTAAATATTTTTGATTTTTTATTCAATTTTGATTCATTATGATACAAATTTTCTCTGATTATTTCTTATTTAATGTAAAATATCATAATTGTTATTCATTATGCGGTCAATTTTCTTTGTTTTATTTATGTTCATCAATTGATATTGAAATATTTCATTATTTGTATACATAACATTCATCATTTTTTAATTTTTTTTGTTTATTAATTTTCATGTAATATTATATATGGGTTAATTTACTCATTAAAAACATATAATATTCTTTCATAAAACTTGACATTCATTTCTTAATACTTGAATATTTATTATCTATTAAAAACATATAATCTTTTTTATTAAGTTTTTTGTTCATTAATGAGTATTTGAATGTTCATTATCTGCTTGTACAAAATTCAATAATCATCTTCTATAGTTTCATATTCAGTAATTATTACATAAATATTTATCAGTTGTAATATTTATTTTGATCGTATTTAATTCACTAAAGTAATCAAAGTAACGTATGTATAATCAAATAAAATAAAATTTATAAAATTTTAATTTAATTTGATTTAATTATATATATATATATATATTAAATAAATATAATATAAAAATTTTATAATTTATTTATTTTGAAAAATCTAATTTATTTAATTGTTATATAAAAATAGAATTTTAAAATTAAAATTAAAATAAAATAATAATATAAAATCAGAGTCAAACTAATTAAATATTTTATTAATTTATTCTATTTACAGTAATAAAGAGAAAAATCAATAAAAGAAAAAATAAACAAATGTGAAAATCACATAAAAAATTTTAAAAGTGTACATTAAATACACATGTGATAGGATACCTGAACCATGATGTTAAATGGTCTGGGATCTATGTTATAACAATTTTTTTTCTTTTTCTTTTTTCCTTTGGGATTTAGGAAGAGTGTTTTCCTTATATATATATATATATATATATATATTGACTAAAAAAATATAATTATAATTATATATTGACTAAAAAAGGAATAATTATAATTAGTAATGACAAATACAGTTCTTTCATTTCATTAGTCAATAATTAAAATAAAATTAAATAATTTAAATAAATATGTAATCCTTAATGAGATAGAAAATATGGAACATTTCATAAAATAGTAAAATAATTAAAATAAAAAATTCTGGCTAAAATTAAAAATATGAAATCTTTAAATATTTTAGGCTTTATTAGGAAGAAATTTCCGGTCATTAACTTATTTATTATATAGTTAAACCTATTATTATTATTATTATTATTATTATTATTATTATTATTATTATTATTATTATTGTTATTGTTATTATTACATCAAAAAACATAAGAGTGTACATAAACAAATTTTAAATCTACAATAGCTAAATTAAAATTAAACATACAAGAATATAATTCTAAGAATTAGGGACATATAACTCCTAAATTAAACCTAAAAACATAATAAAAGTATAGTCCTAAAAATTAAGAACTTATAACACCTAAAAAATAATTATATAATTACATAAAAAAGCGAATAATAATCTTAAATAAAGAAATGAAGGATCTTAAATCAATATATATTATAAATTTTAGTCTTAGTTTTAAATTTATAGTGTATAATACAATGGTGCGTCATTACTTTATATTATGTTACTGAAAATTATAATATCAAAAAGAATTTCTAAATAGAGAATTAAAAAACTCAACTATCACATAGAAACATAAATATTTTAAATAGAAAATTAAAACCTAAAAATAAAAAACTCTAAACATGAAGTCAAAATCATATAAAAAAATTATGAACATGAAATTAGAAAAACTTAAAATGTAAAAATTTTAAATAACTTGTAAATATGAAATTAGAAAACTAAAAAATAAAAATTTTAAATAAAAAAATTAAAATTTAAATTAATTCTATTGATTATTTAAAATTCTGAGTATATAAGGGCAAGTAACAGTATAATAAATTATCAGGAATTATTTCATTTAATTTTAATAAATTTTTTCTTAAAATTATGATTCACAAAATTGAATGTATAAATGGATAATTATAACTACCTCATATATGTATATAATTTGCAATTATTTGCTACTTTTATTTTTTATCATGAAATACTTAATATTATTTATTTAATTGATTATGAAAAATTATTTCGTTCAAGTTTTATAAATTTTCTCTTGAAATTATTGCCACATAAAATTAAATGTATGAATTAATAAATAATATTTTATTACAATTAACTATATACGTAATTATGAGTTTTAAGAAATTTTTTTGTCTTATTTACTTGATAATAATTTTATATAAAATAATAATTAAATTTTAATTATTTTTATGATAACATTTAATTGAATAATTAATTATTTAATAATATTAAATATTAAGTTTATTAAAAATTTATTATTATAATCATACCATATAATGCGCAAGTTCGCGACTAGTTTATATTATTTTTAGAAAATTTTCTTTCTAAATATATTTTATATATTCTTTTGCCCAATATACAACTACCTAATTTTATAATTATAGATTTAAAATTATAATTGCGACTAGTTTATGTTATTTTTTAAAAAATTTCTTTCTAAATATATTTTATATATTCTTTTGTCCAATATACAACTAACCAATTTTATAATTATAGATTTAAAATTATAATTTTTATAAATTTATAAATAAAATATACATAATAAAAAGTTACATATAACAAAATAACACAAGCAATTTATCTATATTTACTCTAATAATAAATAAAAGTGAGGTGGAGATGGATAATTTTTGAACTTGAAAAATGATTAGATCTAATAATTAGTAATTAAACTTTAATTTCATTTACTAAAAACTAAATTAAATTTCATTGATTAAAAGCAAAAATAAGTTGATTATCTAAATTTTGTCAATTTGAACTTTAATTTTATTTATTTAAAACAAGGAAAAGTTTAATTATTTGTTTAAGTATCACAATCTCACGTGCATCGCACACACACTGCGAAACTGGTGTAGATAGCAATTGCTGTATTTTGGACAAAGTTCAAATATGTTAATCAAATAAATTATACAATCAAGAGCATAAATTGTTTGTCCAACCAGCCTCGTCCTCATCAGACTATGTTGATAAGTTGGAGACCTCCTGCTGAAGGATGAGTTCAGGTAAATACTGATGGTTATTCCAAGTTAGGAAGATGGGGGAGGTATAATAACTCCAGTCAATTGGCTGAGTATTGGGCTTCTCATACTAGCGGACCGCGGCTATAAAAGAACTCATTATTGACGAGGATTCTTTCTCGGCGATTCAAGTATCTATCTAGTGTGAGAGCTCATGATAATTGAAGGCAATCAGACTGCTCATATTATTTATGTCTATCAAGAAAAGAACTGAGTTGCCAATGCGGATTTTTAATCATGGGCGGGGTGCCTACTTGGTTGCAGGGTCTGTTGATAGAAGATGGCAATAATTTTAGATTTTATTATATTTTGTATTTGAAATTTTGATTGTTGATTAAATTATAAAGTATATAATTTAAAGTGTGAAAAATTTAAAATTAATGATAAAATTAAAATAAATTTTAGAATGATATATATAATTGGTATTTAAATATTTAAAAATTATAATAATTACACAACTAAAATTAACCAACAATTTTTTTGTCCCTACTACAGCAAGGCCTCATTGGCGGATACTAACAGAAATCGAACGGAATTCAAAATTCAGCAATCAGAAATGGCTAATCGCATTTGCCTCCTTTCCAAACTTGCTCCTAATACGACCAAAAAACCCACTTCATTTCCTTGCTCTCTTTGCTTCTTCTCAGCCTCTACGCCTCATTCGAACTGTACCGACGACAACAACAATGACCGCTACGCGCAACTGGACAATCCTCAAATTCTCCACCAAGAAGGCAGCACAGAAGCAGCATACACCCTTACAAAATCCCTTATCATCGCAAACTCACCATACGACCTCCTCTCTTCTTGCCCTTCTTCTCTACGGTTCTCCCTGTTTGACATGTTAATACACGCTTGCTACGAGTCAAGAATGGTAAGCGACGCCACCAAATTTTACCATTTGATTAGGGACGATGGAAACTTTCCGTCTCGCGCTTGCTTCAACTTAATGATTAGGTGTTTGGTCGATTTGAAGGAGTTTGGTTTGTCTCTTGATTTGTTTGAGGAGATTTTGGGGTCTGCTTTTCGGCCTGATACCGCCATGTATGGAAGGCAGTCCAGGCTGCGGTGAAATTGGGGGATGTGAAGAAGGGTATCGATTTGTTGAATTGTCTGAAAATGAGAGGGGTGAGGGCTAATGTGTTGGTTTTTAATGTTTTGATTGGCGGACTGTGTAAAGCGAAGAGAATGCGGAGAAGTTGTTAGATGAAATGCGCGAGAGGGATTTTGCAGGGACTGTTGTGACGTATAATACGCTTATTGATGGGTACTGTAAGATGGGGGAAGTGGATAGAGCGTTTGAAATGATTGAGAGGATGAAGAAAGAGGATGTAGGGATGAATATGATCACTTTTTAATTCGTTGCTAAGTGGGCTTTGTAAGGTGGGGAGAATGAATGAGGCGAGAAGGTTTTTGAAGGAGATGGAAGTTAATGGTTTGTGTAATTTTTGATGGGTTGTTGAAATGTGGTGATGGGAATGGTGCTTTGGATTTGTACGAGAATGCTGTGGGGAAAGGGATTAAGGTTAACAATTATACGGGTAGCATTTTGTTGAACGGATTGTGTAAAGAGGCGAAAGTTGAGAAGGCTAAGGAGGTCTTGAAAAGGCTCATGGAAAATGGACTTGTTCCGGATGAGGTTATATATAACACGATTGTGAATGGGTATTGTCGAATAGTTGACATGAATAAAGCCGTTTCGACTATTCAGCAAATGGAAAGTCGGGGGTTGAGGCCAAATTGCATTACTTTTAATTCTTTGATTGCTAAGTTTTGCGAAAGGCAGGAGATGACATGACAGAGGAATGGGTAAAGAAGATGATACAGAAGGGAATTGCACCTGGTTTGGAGACATATAACACCCTTATTGATGGATATGGAAGATTGTGCGCTTTTGATAGGTGTTTCCAGATTCTTGAAGAAATCGAACAGAATGGAATAATGGCAAATGTTGTAAGCTTTGGTTCTCTCATAAATTGTTCATGCAAGGATGGGAAGATTCTTGAAGCAGAAATAGTCCTTAAGGATATGATTGGCAGAGGAGTTTTGCCTAATGCGCAGACATATAATATGCTTATTGATGGGAGTTGTGTGGTGGGAAAATTGAAAGATGCTTTCAGGTTCTTTGACGAGATGTCGAGAAAGGAAATAGGTCCAACCCTTGTAACATATAATGCATTGATTAATGGGCTCTGCAAGAAGGGGAGAATGATTGAAGCTGAAGACTTGCTTCTCCAAAGTACTAGTAGCGGTCATCGTCCTGATGCGATCACATACAACTCATTAATTTCAGGGTATGCAAATGTAGGAAATGCCAAGAAATGTCTTGAGCTCTATGAAACTATGAAGAAGTTGGGCATAAAACCTACTGTAAATACATATCAACCCTTAATCAGTGGATGTAGCAAGGAAGGAACAGAACTTGTAGAGACACTTTATAATGAAATGTTGCAGATAAATTTGGCACCTGATCGAGTAGTGTAGAACGCAATGATTAACTGCCATGCAACGATAGGAAACGTTCAGAAGGCGCATGCTTTGCATTGAGAGATGCTAGACTAAGGAATTCATTTGGACAACATGACTTATCAGTGTTTGATTCTGGGTCATTTTAGAGAGGGTAAGTTGTTAGAAATCAATGAGCTTGTTGACGATATGAAGGCTAAAGGATTGGCCCCTAAAGCTGATACCTATAACATTCTGGTCAAGGGATGTTGTGATGCAAAGGATTTTGATGGAGCATATGTATGGCATAGAGAAATGTTTAATAATGGTTTCTTCCCTACTGCAAGCATTTGCAGTGAGCTTACTGCTGGCCTTAAACAGGAAGGGAGGTTGCAAGAGGCCCAAGCTATATGCTCAGAAATGATGAGGAGCTAGCTACTGTAGCCAAAATGTGAGAGGGAAAGAGATATTCAATACCAATATCGATGAGCTTGCTCAAGATCAATGCCAACAAAGGGAGACATCTAGAATACTAAAACTTTCATCATTTATGTATATTTAATTTAAATTCTTCATATTTACTTATTATGCTTGGCATCATAATCTGGATTTGAAGTGTAAACAGTAAATAGCTTACTGTTTGTTTCTTGATAAGAGAAGACATTCAGGAGAATGAACGTCAAAGCCAGTGGATATGACCAAAGCAACCAAAATATTCAAGCAAATTTCTATTCTCCAAAATCCCACTCAGCTTTCAATTTACTCCATTGCAGTAAATAGCAAAAAGAAACACATTTCATCAGATTAAAACATAGCAATAAGCAATGGTAGCCTGCGTTCGAACCGAATAACAGGTAAATTAACCAAAGAAAAAAAAAAAAAAAGATCAAGTGAAAATTTTCAAGCAAATTTCGATTCCCATTAGATAAAATCCTGCTCAGGTTTCAATTTCTTCAACCACATTATTAATAACGCAAAAACCTCAAACTCTACCACAAGAAAAATCAAAATCATGCAACTTTAAGCATATCCTCAGCTCCACTAAAAGTAAAAGCACCACCTTCCTCCAAATTCAACACCTTCACAACTCCATCCTCCGCCAAAAGCGCATACCTCCTCGACCGCACCCCTAACCCCACCGGCTTATCACTCAAATCCAATTCGCACCCAATCTTCTTCGTGAACTCACCATTCCCATCAGACAGCAGTATCACCTCCTCCTTAATCCCCAAATACTCCTTCCATGCTCTCATCACGAACGCGTCGTTCACCGAAATGCACGCTATCGTATCCACACCTTTCGCTCTCAGCTCTGCAGATTTCTCCACGAAACCCGGTAGGTGTTTCTGAGAACAGGTTGGCGTGAACGCGCCCGGGACCGCGAAGAGGATTGACTTTTTCCCGGAAGTGAGGGCTGAGATTGTGGTGGTTTGGAGCTCGCCATCCGCGTCGAAGTAGGAGAGGGTCGCGTCTGGGAGCTCATCTCCGACGGAAATTATGGCGGAGATTCCGGTGGCGGTGGTGGTTTTGGTGGAGAATGATGTTTTTTTGAGGGGTTTGAGTTTGGTTTGGTGCTTGAGACTAAGAGGGGGAGGATGGGAGAAGAATTTGATGGTGGCGGTGGAGGAGGAGAGGAGGAGTCGGGAGATGGAGAGGGAAGTGGCCATTAGAACGGACCGACAGTGGGTCTGGTGAGAAATGAGAGTTTTCTTTTGCGGGAACAACGGAGGGTCGATGGGCGGAGCTTGTCACGTGACTAAGATGAGGCTTTTGGCGTTTTTATTGGGTTGATGTTTGAAGTTTAGGTGTCTGTGTTGCTATGCCACTTGTCACAGATTGATTACCCATTTCTTTTCCTTTTTTTTTTTAGAACAATGATTACCTATTTCTTGGACAGCTGTGTAGTATGTACTTTTTAAAGTGGAACTGATATCTATAACCAATTTTTTTTATGATAACAATTCATGTTATATTTTAAAATATAATAGATATTAAACAATAAATAAACTTAAAAAATATCATATCATACATATTTTTAAATATATTACACATTATCTTGATAAAAAATTTTAAAAATAATATACAAATATTTAGTGCAATCATTAATTTATTCGTATTGCTTTAATAATTTTTAGGAAAATTAGAGTTAAAATTAATCAGAATAATTTTTTATTTGTAAGCTATTTTTTTGTTAAGTAAAATAAAAAATTAAATATTGTAATATTTTATAATCCTAAAATAATGAACTTAAGAAATTACAAAAAAAATTGAAATCAACCAAATTTTGTCAGTTTATAAAATTTTTCACACATTTTTTAATTTTAAAAATAAAGTATTAAACTTTAATATTCAATTGTTCTCAATAATTAAGCCAAATATCATAGATTTTTAAGTATGAATTAGATTTAGCATAGATTTAGTTCATTTTAAAGCTTTTTGGGTCTTTTTTTTTTGGTCAATCAATGCAAAAAAAAAAAAAAAAGAAGATTTTTAAGTATTTAATAAAAGAATGAAATACAAATTATATTTTAATTCTTAATAAATTACAATAAATATTATATTATTTAGATGGAGAAAAATAATTAAAAGTTCTTTAGATTAGAAAATTCTTATTATTTTCAATTTTTTTCAAATTTCTTGAAAATTCTTATAGTTAATTTTATTATTTTAAAAATTAAAAATTATTTTTATTATCATAAAAATATAAAAAAAATTATATTACTAGATAAAAAAAACTTAAATAGCCTAAAAATAAAGTATTGTTTTAAGTAAAATTAAAAATAATTTTAGATCATATTTGATCAATTAAAAAAGGTTGATAATATAGCTAAAAGATAAATTTGAAAGAAACAAAGTTAAATTTAATATTTTATTAACAAGAATAAAATATTTAAATATATTTAAAAATCACTTATAGTTCTAAAAACTTTTTAATAATTTGTTGTTTTTTATAAAAAATTGTATCATTTATTGATTTTCTTTAAGTTATGTCTTCTTTTACCACTTGTATGATTTTCTTTCAATTTTTCAGTTTTATTTGTATTATAATATCTAGTGTGGTGGAATCTTCATTATTGATAAATTAAAATCTTGAACTTTTAAAAGAATTTCATGATAAAAATAACATTGCAATTTTAGAGTTTAACCAATATACAATCATTAACAATATTGAAAACCAAAAGTTATAGATTTTAAGAATAACTTTTTTATAAATACTATATAGCATTTTATTAATGAAAATATCTCTATTTAGATGATATATTCATCAGTTAAAATACTAATTTTTATATATAAAATATTTCTATAATGGTTACATCCCAAAAATATTAGATTCTTCTCTATGAAATCAAGAGTTGAAACTCTAAGTCAGTTTATTTTTGTTGAAGGCAGTTGTTAGTTGAGTTATTGTTGTAATTTATGTTTTTTTCTTTATGCATAGATCAATTTCTTTGCTAGTAAAAGGACTTAAAATAATAATTTGCTGATGCTTTGTTCTAAAAAATTTAAAATGGCTTGTATTTATTAAAAAAACATGAGATCTGGATAATTGATTTATATCATTATAATTAAAAAAAAAAAAGATAATCTATCAATACCATTGGTAAAGGTAATAATCCTTTTTTCTTTTTTGAGAAAGATAAAGGTAATAATCTTGATTTGAAAAATTGAATAATGTTTGATGATAAATATTAACTATTGTTCAACTCTCTTAGTTTAGGTTGTATGAAAATTTCACTAGGCTGATATTTTTCCGTTCTAAAAACGTTTCATTTTCGAAATTTCATAGAAATTTCTCAGAAACGTTTTCATAATGTAGTAAAATTGAAAACTCATTTCCTAAATGAAAAATAAAAAGAAAACCAAAAAAACATTTATAACTAATTGGAAATAAAAAGACTTATTAAATTCCTAAATAAGAAAATAATATTAAAATAAAATTTAAAAAATCCATTAAATTTCTAAATAAGAAAATAATATCAAAATAAAATTTAAAAAAGGTTAAATTCCTAAACTATTAGGATTAATTATTATAAGATATTGTAGACATTTATTTTTCTTTGTTCTATAAAACTTGATTTGTTATTTTTAATATTTATTGTTAATAAATTATGTTTGAAATAAATAATATTATTAAATATTTATATATAATGATAGTATTTATAAATTTTATTATATTTTTAATATTTATATATTTACCTTTATATTTTTAATATTTTCATCTTTCTCCCATATTTCCGTTTTCTATTTTTTTAATAAATATCATTTTGCCGCTTTCGTTTTCACGAGTCAACGCTTTTTGTTTTTGTTTTCGTACAACATAGTGCTTAATCTCTCTAGAAAATCAATTGGAGCATTAATAAGCGTAAATTATTGAAGATACACATTATATTTGATATTAAACTATTTATTTAAAATCAAACTATCAAATAATAAAAACAAGTATAATTTCATTCGAAGATATGCGTTATATTTGTTATTGAACTATTTATTAAAAATCAAACCAATACGATTGACTAAAAAGAGTATAAAACAATAAAATGAAAAAAAAATCATCATGAGAGGATGAAATAAGTTTTCAAAATTAGTCAAATAGAATAGATTTGAAAAGAAAAATCAGACACGCCTAAATAGATATGGATATTATTGAAATATTAAAAAAAGAGAGAGAGGAAAATAAATCACCCCATCTTAAAAGTTAAAGATGACCCTAAAAGAAAGAGAAAAAAATTGTAAAGGAAAAAAAATATACAAATTCTAGAAAAAAAGGAGTAGCCTCTCTCTCAAGCAAAAAAATTATTTGATGATTTTGTATGAATAGTTATGATGTGAATAGAGATGACAATAGAAAGAAGATTTTTCACTATCTACGGAAATACATTTCGACGGGATGAGATATCTCCACTCTTTTTTTCTCATTTAGTTATGATGTCCCGTGAAGCTTGAAAAATATTATATATATTTTTATATTTATTATATGTATATATAAATATTTTATGTGTATAATTATATATTTTCATATTTTATTAATTTATAATATAAAATATTTTTATTTTATAATAAATAAATTATATTTTTTCAAAATTAATTTAAAAATAAGAAAAAAATAAAAAATTTTATCCCTCAAAAAATCCTCTTGGGATAGAGAATTCCTGTGAAATGAGAATGAAAAAAACATTCTCGCAATCAAAAGACGGGACGGAAAATAGGGAACACCGCCCGCCCGTTGCCATTCCTAGATGTGGACGCCAATTGACGTGATTCTTATGGAGAGTTTTCGCTTTAGTAAACGAGCTTTATTAGAATGAGCCAAACGCATTAGAAATATGAGAACCTGATTTTTCTTTTTCATGGCCGCACATATTTATCCGTATATCGTGCATTTTGAGCCATCGAAATGCTTATTTATCTTCACGTTCAAAACCTTCATCTTTCCATATGCGGTGCTTAAAAAGAGTTCATATTATTTTTCAATAAAAGAAGTTCACAAACTTTGAAAAAAAAAAATCACACTTTACAGTTTCAGAATATAAAAAAAATTGAAGTCCATTATCCACTCAAAAATAAATAAATAAATAAATAAACATTAAAAAATAAAAGTTCTTATCAATAAATCTAATATATATAGAGTTAAAGTAAAGAGAAAGTATAGTTTATTTGTTTAACGTATCATTCCATTCGTAACCATAATATTTTGAGACATTGATAATAATAAAAATAATTATATCACATATATTATGTTTTCAAATATATAATAGATTTTCATAATTGTCATTTATATATTTGATTTATAATGTATTTTAATTTTTTAAAAATTTATATTTTCTTTTTCAGCATCTATTTTTATACATGTCATAAAACGTGATCTCCAAGCGAAAAAAGTAAATCCATATAGTCGATCCCAATTAACTGGAGATTAAGGTTTAATTGAATTAAGTTGAGTATATTTTTAGTAAATACAACCTTAATCAACATTTGTTTTCTTTCATCGTGATTTTGAAAATAAAATAAGAATACATTGATATAGTAAAAAATAAAAATAGAGCATAATTTCAATTTTATCTTCATATTTAGTACCTTAATTTATGTCAAAATTTTAAAAATAAAATTTCAAAAACTTAAAATATCTCATTACTCTTTCTATTATATAACATACCAAATAAAAATATTAACATCCTAAAAATACTTAATTTAAAATAAGATTATATTTTTTATTCTTTAATATGTCATAAATTAAATCTGATTGTTAATAAAATATGACAAAAACTTGCTTAAGTATTTGTCTTATATTTCTTAATTAATAGGAGAATACTGATTCAAATAATCACCATAAATATTAATAAAAATTTAAATAAATTTGTTTATTTTTTCAAATATAAAAATTACTTAATTTTTTTTTGAGAAAAAGAAAACTTTATTTCTTAGGCCAACAAAGATAGGTTGGTTCATTAAAAAATCTTAAGGGATAAAATCAAAAGGGAAAAACTCTCTCAAGGAAAAATAGTATACTCAACAATATAAAAACAGCCTAAAACCGACTCAAACAAAATCAAACAAGAGAAAGTTATAGAGCCACACAACACTCTCATCCTCCAATTAGACAAACTCACCTAAATTCTCATGACTAAACTTGGCAAGATCATTGACTACACAATTAGTCAATCTAGGGATAAACTTAACACCATCCACTCTGTAGATAGAAAATAAAACTAGAACATCTTCTATAATAAGTTCAAGATCTAACAACACCTTTCTTTTCTTTTTAAAACAAGGACAATAGCTTTAACCTAACACTAATTTTAGAAGCCATATTCCATTATAAAGGCCAATCCTTCTCGTAGAGTGCATAATTCAATCATAAGGACTAAGGTTTCATCAGTCAAAGAGGCAGTTCTAGTTGCCATATACGGCTCTGCACTATTACGAATAACTGCATCCATACCTGCAAACCCATCTTAAGCTAAGAAAGAGCCATCCACATTGAGCTTAAATTATCCAACTTGAGGGAATGGCCATGATATCGATCCATTTAAGCTCGCAGATCAATTTTGCTTACTGATCACCTCCAACGTGTACAAAATTCTCATAAAAAGTCACTGCCTTATCATAACACTTGTCATTTTTGGAAATTTCCCTCCATGTAAAGATTTATTCCTAATAGTCCACATCATCCAGCACATGATGCCAAAAACCTTGAATTCGGTTGAAGCAAAAACTTTACTAACCATCTCAAAGATATCCAAAATGCCAAGACCCGAACAACCTCTTATAATATGCGAAAAAGGACTACTGCTCCTCCAACATTTTTTCTTAAATAGATAAAAGAAAATCACATAGGCTGTAGTGTCAAAATTGAAATTGCAATGTTTGCAAATTGGATTAACAGGTACATGATGGTGCATTGAGTTTTACTCCAGTTAGAATCCCATTAGAGCAAAGCCTCCATAAGAATATTATGATCTTTGGGGGCAAATAGAGGTGCCACAAAAAAGTCCCACCAATAGTCCATACCTAAAGAGAGAGCAACAACTTGCGATAACTCCATTTAAAGCCTAATTATATATGCACTTTTGGTTGTGTATTGATCATCTTTACTGAAGTGCCAACATGGAGAATCAATCTTCCCAAACATATTCTATCATCATCTTGTTCGACCTCCAATACTTCTTCTATTTGTTCCCCACATTTTGCAGCAATCATAAAACCAATAAGAACAATTGAACCCAAAATGGTGCAGTATCAAATTTGAGATCCACAACCTGTTAAGCCTCAAATAATTCAGAAAAACTAACAATGATCTATCAAAACTCCATGGGCTACCATTCAATACTGTATTTCGTTCAACCATAGACTTAAAAGAAAAAACAAATGTGTTTTTGCCACTAATTCAACTTCCAAAACCTGCATTATTCGAAAGATATTGGGGATGACCAATCTAAACCCTCATGCTTAACCAATTCGGTAGAGAATGCAAAAATCTCATTCAACACAATATGGTCATTATTTTTAGTAATTTTGAGTCTTTGGCAGATATGGGCCAATTCCTCGAGGTCCATAACAAACTCGTTTCTAATAGAAGAAAAATTAGAAAATGAGACGAAGAGGTGGCTTAACGACAACGAAGAGGCAAACCAAAACACCAAAAAACTGGAAAACTAGACGAAGAAGAAAATTAGATCACCGGCTGAGGAGAGAAACCAGGAAAAAAACCAAATCGCTAAAATAAACGAAGAAGAAAACAATAACATCGGACTAATAAGCAGTACCAGCAAACCAAAAAAAAACCAGACAAAGAAGGAAACCAAGAAACCAAAAAACCACAAAACCGCCAAAGAAAAACTACTCCCACATGCCGGGCAGAGGACAGCTTGCAATTTCCATAATGCAAAAGTCGCTGCTTCTACTCACCGAATGGTTTTAGGTCGAAAACCTAGGAGCGATGGCGAGAGGAGGCACAACAAGTTTGGTATATATTTAATTTATTATTATTAGTTTATTGTATATATTGAACACAGGTGAATTTTTTCATAAAATATAGCTTTGATTTGGTCTCATTAAGTAAAAGTGAAGGACAAATTACATTTGAGTCCTTAGTACTTGCCCATTATGACTTTATAATAAAGACATTATGTTATTATATTTATATCTCACCTGGCATGTTTAATTTGTTAGTACAATTAAGCCTAGAAACTTGTAAAAATGTTGCAATATTCCTGAATTGGATAATCTTAACCACAACCATTAATTTTTTTAAATTAATATATATCGAATTGATATTGAAATTATTATATTCATTTTGAAATGAAGAAAGTCTTGAGTTGTATTAGGAAAAATCTAAAAATTGAAATATAACTTAATCTAAAATAAAAGTATAAGTGGTTAAATTTCTTTAAAAATAAAACATGGATGTTAATTTCATGTTTATTATGGAATATAAAGTTGATAAGCTGAACAAAGTTCATCAATCTAAAGCTCAAAACTCAACTTGATTTCTATGAGTTTTCTTATTCAAGTTCAAATTTAGTTCGATGAAATAGTCAAAATATTCAAACTCAAACTTGATTATTTTATAAGAGATTTTTAAAATTTTTAATTTTAAATTTCAATGAGTTCAATTAAATTTGAAAACTAAATTATTTCAACTTGATAATTAACATAAATCTATCAAAGTATGAAAACTAAATTAATAAAAATATTAAATTTTGATTAGGGCTGGAATAAATTAATAAAAATATTAAAATCTTATGAAATCTAAAAATTTCTTAAATCGAATACTTTAATATTTAAATTTAATTTAATAATTTATTCGAATATTTCAAACTAAATTAGTTTTTAAATTAATTTCAAATCATTTTGGAGTTGTATTAATTTAGATTTTAAGATAAATAAAAATAAATAAATTTATTTTAAAATTTACATTGAAAAAATTAATTTTTTATCTTACAAATAATTTAATAAAAATGAAAAATTTTATTAAAATTTTATCAAAATTTAACATAAATATATATTATTAATTTTAATCCCAAATTAGTCTTAATTAATTATTTATCATTTGTCAAATAATTGTTTATAATACCGCTATGTGTTATTATTTTATATTATATTACATAAAACTGTCATATTAAAAAAATTTCTAAATAAGAAATTAGAAAATTTAACTGCCATATAAAAAATAATTCTTCTAAATAGGAAATTAAAAAACCTAAAAAGTATAAAATTTTAAATAGAAAGTTAAAATTATATAAAAAATTAAAAAAAATCTAAAAATAAAAATTATAAATAACTTTTAAATAGAAAATTAGAAACTAAAAAATAAAAATAAAATAATAAATTAAGATTTAATTTAATTATATTGATTGTTTAAAATTTGAGTATATAAGTAAGAGTAATCGATGGTAGAATAGATTGTTCGAAATTATTCCGTTCAATTTTGATAAATTTTCTCTTAAAATTATATTAATTACTTCACATATGAATATACAATTTGTAATTTTTTGTTAATTTTGTTTTGAATATGAAATATTTAATATTATTTGCTTGATTATAAAAAATAATTTCATTCAAATTGGATAAATTTTCTTTTAAAATTATAGCACATAAGATTAAATATATGAATTATTTTAATAAATAATCTTTAATTATAACTAACTCGATACATAATCATAATTTTTGAGAAATTTATTTTATTAACTTATTTATTTGATAATCATTTTTGTAATATAAGAATTAATTTTAATTTAATATTATTATATATTATTTTTTAATAATCTAATTAATTAATTTATTAGTTAATAAAATAAATATTAAAATTATTATTATTGTTATAGTAAGGTAACGAGCAATAGGTGTTTTGACCATTGACAAATTATATTATGAATCTCTATTCACAATACTTTATTGTTTAAGAGTTTAAAACACGTATGACGGTAAATACGGCATTTTATTTCTTTCGTAATTATTATTTTATTTCTCTTTTTTAAAAAAATTTCTTTTTTTACTTTAAATATTACTATTTTGTTTTTTTAACAAACTTCTTTTTTTTTTTACTTTAAATAGTTTTTATGCTTTTATACATCTCTTTTTTTTTATTTTTAATTATATTGACATTATTATTATTATTATTACATATGTCTACAAAAATAGATTTATTTTTTCACAAAAAAAATTAGTATAAACTATAGATTTATAAATTTTAATGTTACAAAATAAATTGAAAATATCAAAATATTTAATTATAAAAAATGAACATATGGTTTACTGATAATGAATCTACATTTTATACCAAATGAACCTATAGTTTACTGATATTAATCTACAGTTTATACCAAAATGAACCTATAATTTGATGATAGTAAATCCACAGTACAGTTTGCAAAAAATGAATTTATAGTTTATAAAAAACGAACTTATAGTTTTTTGATAAATGAATATATGATTTATACCAATTGAACTTACAGTTTATAAAAAATAAATCTATAATTTATAAAAAAAAAAACCTACAATTTACAAAAAATAAATCTACAGTTTACTGATAATGAATCTAAAGTTTATACTAAGATGAATTTACTATTTGCTAATAATAAATATATAATTTATACCAAATGAACCTATAATTTATAAAAAAAAATGAACCTATGGTTTACAAAAAAAAAAAAAAAACCTATGGCTTACAAAAATGAACTTATAATTTACAAAAAATAAATCTACAATTTACAATAAATGAACTTATATATTTAGACTATTCAACTTATACTATGCAACAAATAAACCACAAAAAAAATATAATATCCATTTAATAGTATTATCAATATTTAACATAAATTAACATAATATTTAATATTATATTAAAATAAAATTATATTAATATAATTTATAATCTAATTTAATATAATAATGTAATAATATAAATTAATTAACATAATAATATAAATTATATATAATATTCTATATTATTTTATATAACAACATAAATAATACAATTATAATAAAATATCATATTTTATTATAATAAAATAATTTATATATTGTATTAATATAATTATATATAATATATAAAAATATATAAAAATTTTATTTATAAAAAATGAAAAAAAAAAAAAAAAAGGATAAAAAGTTACTTTTATGTTGAAAACTGCTTAAAATGAATAAAAATGTACATCATTTTTCACTTTATTCTCGCACGCTCGATTCTAGTACACTTGTCTGCTCTGCCCAACGAACCAACAGCGAAATTAAGATGTCTATATAAATACCTCGACAAACCCACCAAACTTCACTGCTCACCAAACCAAAGGCTTTTGGTCTGCTCTGCCCAACAAACCCATCAGCGAAATTAAGACGTCTATATAAACACCTCACTCCTAGTACACTGTCTTTTGTTCCGAGTTCTTTTTCACCCTCTCTCATTTTTCTCCATCTGTAGATCCAATCTTAAAGCCATGTCGATCACCATCGTTTCCGTCCATGCAAGACAGATCTTTGACAGCCGTGGAAATCCAACCGTCGAGGTTTGTTCCTGAATCATCTCATCTCTGCTTTTATTGTCGATGCTTCCTATACAATCACTAGATCTAATCGGTTTAACTAATTGAACGGATGTGATTTGTTGTAGGCTGATGTTAAGTTATCCGACGGTCATCTAGCAAGAGCTGCTGTTCCTAGTGGCGCATCTACCGGTATTCTATTTTCTTATGCTCGTCGTTTTTTGCTTGTTTATATAATTCTTTTTCCCCTTATGCTTACGTTTTGATTGCATTTAGGGATTTATGAGGCGCTTGAGCTAAGGGATGGAGGTTCTGATTACCTAGGAAAAGGTGTTTCCAAGGTGATTTAGGATCTTACTAGTAGTAGTGTCGTTTTATGATGTGTTGTTTGTCGTTTGCTGATTATTATTATGTTGGTTAACTGTCGTTTGCTAATTATTGTGGCCTGTATTGTGTAACTTTAGGCTGTTGCGAATGTTAACACTATCATTGGTCCTGCATTGGTTGGCAAGGTTAGTTGATGTTGCTTAATTCGATATGTTTGTCTTGTTAGTGTTAATTTGGCCTCTGAAGATTAAGATAATTTCTACGTGTAATTGATCTGTGATTTTTGTTCTGGTTTGATTGTGTTGTACAGGACCCAACTGAGCAGGCTGCCATTGATAACTGCATGGTTCAAGAGCTAGATGGAACTGTGAATGAGTGGGGTTGGTGCAAACAAAAGGTAGTTTACTGTGTTACTTTTTTTGCTTACTTTCGCTTAAAATAAGTAGTTTGGTTGGGCAGTGTATTGACTACTGATTACGGTGAGGTGTTCTGATTTTTGCAGCTCGGTGCAAATGCCATACTGGCAGTTTCTCTGGCAGTTTGCAAGGCTGGAGCTCATGTCAAGGGTATTCCCCTTTACAAGGTATTTTTTAATCATTGTTGAACTTTTTTCTGATATTCTCCATTTACTTAATTCCTTTGTAATGCAAGGTGGCGTTTGCTGATTGGCTTACCTATTTCACTTTAATGACATGTTTAGGCTCTTATGCCAGAGTGGCTCCTATTCTCTCGGCTTGATAGTTAGCTAGTCAGGGACTCAAGTTTATCCTCTTTTTGTTATTAGCCATAATGGTGTTTTTCTTTTTCCAACTCTGATCCCTTGTTATCATGCAGCACATTGCTAACCTTGCTGGTAATAAGAAATTGGTTTTGCCAGTTCCTGCCTTCAACGTTATCAATGGTGGATCACATGCCGGAAATAAACTTGCTATGCAGGCATGCTTCTGAGTTCATTTGGCTCATCCTCTAAGGATGCTTGTTGATCGAGATTCTTACCTGATTCTGACATTCGATTATCTGCAGGAGTTCATGATTCTTCCTACAGGAGCTTCTTCCTTCAAAGAGGCCATGAAGATGGGTGCTGAAGTATACCATCACTTGAAGGTGGATTATCCCTTTAGCTTCTTTTTCCAATATTTCATTGCTTTTGTTTTATTGGCGTATTTTCTTTTTTATAGTTCTTTGTTGATACTGTCAATGTGACTGTCTTGATTATATTGACAGTTTCTGTAGGATAGGGACCATTGAAATCTGTCTTTATATGTATTCTAATATTCTATAACTCCTGCATACTTTCTCTCCTGTTGACTTTTCTTAAGTTATCATGAACTATTATGCTAAATCCCTCTAGTTTATTATATGATCAATAACTTTTTAAGTTTTTTCCATTTTCTAGTCTGTGATAAAAAAGAAATACGGTCAGGATGCAACAAATGTTGGTGATGAAGGTGGTTTTGCTCCTAATATTCAGGTTAACATTGCTTGGTGAAATGACTTGATTTTAGTTGACTTTTATGTTGCTTTAGCGTGCTCCTCTGTTTTTTTTTTTTGGGGGGGGTAAATACTGTCCCTCACAGTATCTCATTTTCACATTTTCAGGAAAACAAGGAAGGACTTGAATTGCTCAAGACTGCCATTGCTAAAGCTGGTTATACAGGCAAAGCAAGTTCCTTCTTTAATATCTTGACTCACATAGCCTTTTGATTTATCTTGAATATCATATGCTAAATATTTCATCATTTTATCAGGTGGTTATTGGAATGGATGTTGCTGCTTCTGAATTTTATGGCCCTGACAATACATATGATTTGAACTTCAAGGAAGAGGTGAGGTTTTGAAGAGATGCTTGTAGCGTTAATTGTAACATCTAGATGCAGACTGGAGATTAGAATAATTAGTGGCAATGTCAGTTTTTTATTTGAAATTCCGAGGGATGCTTGTACTGTTAATTGCAATGTCTGGATTCAGACTGAAGATCAGAATAAATTAGTGCCAACATTAGTTTTGTGTTTTCAATTACGATGTTATTTGACTACATTATTATGCACCACAAGCATATAACAGATTCTTAGCAAATTCGACAAGTTCAGGACATTATTCAGGTCTAAAATATGTTTGTATATTTATAGTCTGTCTATCTAATTTTGTTCTGATGTTAACCCCCCCTTTTTTTGGGGGGACTCCACTTGTGCAGAACAATGATGGTTCACAGAAGATCTCTGGTGATAAACTCAAGGACCTCTACAAGTCATTTGTGTCTGAGTATCCTATTGTATCAATTGAAGATCCATTTGACCAAGATGACTGGGAGCACTATGCAAAGCTAACTGGCGAAATTGGAGAGAAAGTACAAATTGTAGGAGATGATCTCTTAGTCACCAATCCTAAGGTCAGATGAATTTTCTGCTGTTCTCTTGTGCAATATTTTAATTTTTGCCAGAACAACTCTGATTTCATGGACTAAGATCATCTTAATCTAGCAAGGAAGTGTTCAGATGGTTTCTTCATCTCTTTGGACTCATCTGCTCATCTTGTTCTTAATTGCAGAGGGTTGAGAAAGCCATCAAAGAGAAGGCTTGCAATGCTCTCCTCCTTAAGGTACTGTTGACTAAATATTTCAGATGGTTATTGGAGTTATGTAGCTCAGGTCATTAAAAGAAAAAGCAATAAGTTATTTCTTGTGTTATGCAAACAGGTCAATCAGATTGGATCGGTAACTGAGAGCATTGAAGCTGTGAAGATGTCAAAGCGAGCTGGCTGGGGAGTGATGGCCAGCCACCGCAGTGGTGAAACTGAGGATACTTTTATTGCTGATTTGTCAGTGGGGCTGGCCACGGTAATTGAATTCCTTGGGAAAGATTTTGGATCTATGCATGCTGCTATTCAAGATTAGTCCCATCTTTCCTTATTTTTCTCATGTTCTTTTTTATTTTGAATCATCAGGGACAGATAAAGACAGGAGCACCATGCAGGTCGGAGCGACTTGCAAAATATAATCAGGTTAGTTTCCTACTTTGCTAATTTTCTCTCACTTCTGGAAGGAATCTGTAGGCAGATTTAATCTAAACGTTTCTTTGTCATTCTGTTGTAGCTACTAAGAATTGAGGAGGAGCTTGGCTCAGAAGCAGTTTATGCTGGAGCTAACTTCCGGACACCTGTGGAACCCTATTAGAATCTGAATAGGGTGAGCATTGCAAGGTCAGATCTGAGCAATGGAATGCTACGTGTAAGCGAATAAATTTCTATGTAAAACGGGTCAATCCAGGATCTTTTTCAAATAATTTTTTCACAAGTTTTGTTCTGAGGTTGGAACAGTGCTATAGTTAGAAGTTTTTTCAAGCTGGGATACTTTTAACCAAAAGCTTAGATTGAGTTTTCTGTTTTCTAATCGGGAAATGGTGTTGGATGGATTTAGTCCTACAGATGTCCCTTTTGTAATTGGGCAGCTATATAAGAGTATATAAAGTACTCTTTATTTATAATTGCTTAAAGCTGGGTAGTACAGGTATCAAGAAGAGGGGTTTTCACCTTGGACTGAATAATCTGTGTTTTCGAGTAAATGCTTGTTTCAAGCGATTTAAATGTGTTGTGATATAATAAACATGGGCGATAGTGAAGGAACTTAACCATGGATCATTACATTGTTGGAATATTTAGTCTAATATGTTGGTGTTGAACGTTCTTTAGCAAAACACGTGTAGCACAGGACCGTAAAGACAGAACGAGAAGCTAGTGAACGCCCGACATGATGCTACAAATGACTAGTCCTAGACGTGCATAATAAATTTAATATTTATTTTTATTAAATAATTAATTAATGATTTGAATGATTAATTATTATTTTATAAAAATTGTTATTAAATAGATAAAATAATGAAATATATATTTTAAAATTTATAATTACATGTGAAGGTAATTGTAATAAAAAATAATTTATTGATTTGTATTTTTAATTTTATATAATAAATTTTTAAAAAATTATTAAATTTAAAAGAAATAAATCTTTGATACTTAAATATATATATATATAACCGAAAGAGCCATTTGCCATTGTTAAATTGTAATCGTTTCATTCCATCTATTAAAAAATTAGAATAAAATATTACCCAATTCTTTTTGCTAATATCTTCCACTTTTTTGAAGGGATGAAACATTGATATATTGATATTATTTCTTGTAGAAGGACAAAGCATAGTACCTAATGTAAATAAGACAAAATTTTGCTTAAAAGCACCATCCATTAGTGTTGCGGCTTTAAGGTCATCTTTCAAACACTTAATAGGAATAACGAGTCTACCATATTTTTCATTTGAATATTTATTATAAAAATAATAAATTTCACTTGAATCGCCATCAATGAACACATCCATTCCACCATCAGCGATATCCATCGTGCTTTTAAAATCTTTTGAAGATAATATAAAAGTTCTCTAATTAATTGTCAAGGAATAAGTATTAACATCAAAATCATTGATCACCCAACAAAGTAAATCATGCCTTAATTTTTCACAACACATCTCCAATAAATTTTCGAAGCCAAAATTTTCAAAGCCAGCATCTTTCAATGCATTTATTTTTTCTTTTTCCAAAATATGTAATAAAGAACTAAATCGTTCCGAGCGAACATCAATAATGAATTGTCTTATTCTTATCAACTTTTTTTTCTTTGAATTTTGCATTGCTTATTGTCTTCATCTTTTTTTTTCATAGAATTTGAGTCTTCTTTCATCTTAGCTTCAACATTTGATATATTTGAATTTTGTTGCTCTCCATTTTACTTGTTGCTCTTTGAAATATTGATATCTTCCAAGGGGCTTTCTTTCATAATTTTCTTTTTTCTGCATTCAAATATTAACTTTATCAATAATTAATAAAAAAACGCATAGTAAGGTCATATTTTAATAATATAATGCATAAAAATAAAGACTTTAAATAACATATAACTCATAACACAGTGGGATTAACTAAAAAATCAAGATTGTAAGTCCTCTACAATTCATGAAAATAGGTAAACTACACTAAATTTACAGTCAATATTTTTTCTAAAAGAATAATCAACCATATTGATCAATTATAAACTTATTTATTATATTCTAATTACTCTTAAATTAAATAAACTGTACCAAATTATGTGTAATGTAAATGGTTCAAAATATTTTATAATGAGGTGAACCTCATTATAAATTGACTAATAACTCAATTTTCAATTTGTATATAAAAAAAATGAGGTAAACTTGAAAAAGAAAAAGGTCAACCTCACTTTTCAAATAAAAAATTCTAATTATGACACGTAAAGATAAAGCATAATAATAAAAATATATTTTAACTGATGATGGCAATGAACTAAATGAAGCCAAACAAAATATTTGGCTGTAGCTAATTTATCAATTTCTTTTAGTTAGGATTAGTGGGTTTAGGGTTTAACTAAAGATTGAGATGCCTTTGTAGAGAACACACAAAAAATGGGTACTAATCAAAAGAAAAATAAATCAAAGTAGCATGAGTTGAAAAAAAAATTATACCTCTATAGATTATGAATGAACAAAAATACTGGTCCAAAATCCTTGGGCGAGATAGACAATGAAAGAAAAACCATTGGACTTTTCTTTCTCAAATACAAGAGAGTAGACATAGAAAATCTTTTGTAACACACATCCATAGAGATATGCAAGGCATGGGTTTAATATCCTATCAAAAGTTAGAATAGGTCGAGGAGTTGAATCGTTGAAGAAAACAAAAAGCTTTTAAAGAAAGAGTTTAACTTAAAACAGAAGCTTTGTTGAGTAAGTTTTGTTTTTTTTTTTTTGAAAAAAAAAAAATTACTTAAGTGAACTTTGTTTTACTGTATCTAACTATTAAGAAATCTAATGGTTATTATTAATTTATTAAATCTAATGGCTATTCTATTATAGGCATACATATTCTTAAGGCATCACAGACGTCCCCTTGTTTAATAGTAAAATATTACAAATCTTTTAAGTTTTGTTATAATATATTATTTTATCTTTAAATTTTTAACAATATGTTATAAATCTCATGTTTTGGTATTGTTAAATTATTTAATTCTTTTATTAAAAGTCAATATTATACCATTAATCAAACAAGTGAAAGTTAATAAATCAATTTTAATAATTTTAAAATTTCAAAGTCATCTTTTTATCGTAATACACTCATTATAACTTATTTCTCACTAAAAAAAAACATAGAATTATCCTTTTCATAGACTTCCCTAAACCCATCGTTAAAATTTAAAATCACTTTTGAAAAAAAAAAATCAAATTGAGTATTTTTCTTTAAGACAATGTATAAATATGAAATAAAATGCCACAATTGTTGATTTCATTTGTCTCTATTATTCTTATTTTCATGTCACCTCTGTGTCAGTCATCAACTTCAATGTCATATTTTTTTAAAGACTCACTGCTAGCTAGACCGCATGTTTTCAGATCTACAACCTTAATAAGAAGATCAATCTCTTATGACGATATCTTGTTCTTCGTTTTTTACAAGTTTGATGTTACGAAATTGAGATTCTATCTCAAACTTGAATCTCTCTCTTCAAACACGATAATAAGAATTTCACTATCTTCAATTAGAGTTAAGCATGAATCTTTGAAAAATTGTACCGATTCAAATAATTAAACAAAAATAAATTTAGATTGAAATTTTTTTAGAATTTTTATAAAGAGTCAATTTAAACTAATTCAAAATTGAGCAAATGAGACGATTTTGATATTAGAGAGATAACTCACTTAAGATCCGAATTAAATCAAACTTATCTGAATTATTCCAAACCAAAACCTAAAAACCTAATCATATACATACATATATGTTATATTCTAAAAATATACATGTTATAGTATATTTACAAAGTTACTATCTATCTATATGTGTATAATAAAATTATTTTTAAAAAGTAATTTTAAAAAATAATTCTTAGTTGTATTATTTTTTAAAAAATACAAAATTATTTATTTTTTCAGATTAATCAATCTGACTTATTTGTTTTATTAGAACCAAAATAATCGACTTTATTCGATTCAAAAAATTAAAATAATTCAATTTAGAGATTAAGTCCTTTCAATTTAATTTCGATGCTTTAAAAAAATGAAAAATCAAACTTATGGAATAATTTGATAATATTTGAATCTTCAATTTTACTCAATCCATGGTGACGGTGATAACTTGAATCCAACATTTTATGTATCAGTGTGATTATGACACAAAGTATTAAAAATGCTAAAGTAGACTAGAATCATAAAACTGAATGCAATATTAGCTCAACAAATATCTTATTCAAAATCAATAATAATGTAATAAGTTATAATCGTGAAATGCATGAACATAAAAAGCATTCTAATTAAACTTTACTATCTTCAAATATAAATTTTATAAGAAATTACACTACAAATACATAGATTGAGACTAATTTTGTACTAAATTTCACAATTTTAGTTTATTTTGATAATTTTTAAAATTTTTAAGCTAAAATCGTATGAACACATAAATTATCATTGCAAAATCTGTTCTCTCAACAGGAGGTGGAAGCAATTTTGAGGATTCCTATTGGACCCCCCGCATGTGGAGGGTCAATGGACTTGGACTGCTTCTCCAAGAGGCAAGCTTTCTGTCAAATATGTTTATCATCTTCTGAGGGAAAGAATGGAGGATTCCTGTTGTAATAGGTCTTCAAGCATGGATCCTATTAATGTGTGGAAAATCTTATGGAAATTACAGCTTCCTTTAAAAATAAAAATTTTTTTCTGGGGAGTTTTGAAAAGACATCTTTCGGTTGGTTTTTGAACTTGCTAGAAGACATATGCTACCATCTAGCATATGCCAGCTATGTGCCATTCTCGAGAAAAGTATTGAACATGTGTTGTTTAGCTGTGATCATGAGAGAGTGGGTGTGGATGTTGTCCCCATTTGGTTTTCGCTTTCCTATTGTGCCTTCTTTCACTGTTGATCAATGGTTCCATAGTTTGTTCCAATCTAATTTATCTCACGAGGAACTTTCTTTTGTTATTCTGATTTGCTGGTCAATTCGGAAATCACGCAACAAATTTATTTTTCAGGAAAGGAAGCTTATTCCTCAACTCACCTTTAAGGAGGCACTAGTGTTTCATACATAGTTATTTAATAACTCAAAGGAAGGCATAAGAGGGAGTAGTGCAGGGGGAAAGAACCCAGATTCTATTGACTCATGTTGGAGACCGCCGCCAGTAGAATATCTGAAGTTCAATTCAGATGCTTCTTTTGATTCATCTTCTCACAGGGTGGGCATTGTGGTAGTGGTGAGAAACCATAATGGATGTCTGGTAGATGGTACTTTCGTTTTGGCTGATTCTCTTTCTGTTATCCAAGCAGAAGCACGGGCCTTGCTTGCAGTTATTGAGCTTACTGAGAGTTTTCAGTGTTCAAAAGCTATTTTTGAATTAGATAATAAGCTTGTGTTTGAAGAAGTTATATCTGAGAAAGGTGTTCATTGGCAAAACAGGTTATTGAAAATATTAGGTGGAAGCTAGCTAGAAAAATGTTATTTACTCTGAACTGTTGACTATATTGGCCTATTTTGATATCTCACATCGATAAAATAACAAAGGGAAAAAAAAGTTTTTTTTTTTATAAATAAAGTCTTAATTCCTTCAGTTTGATTATCTCAAAATTAGTTACTCATCTCTTAGACAATTTTCAATATTTCTCCCTCTTTTATAATATTTCACTTTGTAGTATTTTTCTTAGTGAAATATAATTTTGGTAGTGTCCGAGGTCGTAGGCATAATGACCGAACCTCATTAAAATTCTAATATTCTTATTTTTTGTCTTTATTTTTCAATAGCTATTTTGTAGGGTATAGTTGTAGTGATATATTGTGCTGTTAAATTACTATTAGAGTGATTTTGTCTAAGTAGGTTAGGTTTTAAGTGGGACCGCTTGTGACCCTTCCAATCTTTCCTGAGAATCAACCTATAGTGTGGTTTTTCAATACAATATTTCACTCTTTATTCACCTATAAATTTATTAGGTGACTTTGATAGGTGAAATATTACCTTTATTCCACAACAATTGGTATTAAAGCCAAAGATTACTCTTAGTATGCTCTATAGTTGTAGTTTAATATGATCTTCCACATCAGAAAAAATTTCCTTGGGTTAGTTGTATTCCGCTTTGAATGCTATTGGAGAATTATGTAATCGAAATGGAGAGCTTTTCAAAAATATCAACACCTACCACGTCGACAGTTTCATCACAGCTCATCTGGGCAAGAATTGTTGTGGCAAATTTAAAATTGGCGATGAAAATCTTTGATGACATATGCCATTTTGGTATGTGGCAAAGTGAGGTTCTAGATGCTCTTTTCCAGTAATGTCTAAATATTGCCATTGAAATTAAGAAATCGGATGATTTTGAAAAGAGAGATTGGAAGACGATCAATCAATTGACATGTGGTACAATTCGATCTTGCCTTTCTCGAGACCAAAGATATGCATTTTTGAATGAAACCTCTGCAAGTAATTTATGGAAGATATTAGAAGAAAAATTTCTAAAAAAAAGCAGCAAGAATAAGCTTCACATGAAGAAGAGGCTGGTTTGCTTCACTTATGTATTGGGTACCACAATGAATGATCACGGTACTAGTTTTAATTAGTTGATTACTGATTTGGTGAATGTAGATGAGACATTTAAAGATGAAGATCTAACTCGGATGTTGTTTGGATCACTTCCTGAGATTTGAGTTTTTTGAAACTACTATGCTTCACAGGAAAGCTATTGTTTCTCTTAAAGAAGTATGTGCTGCCTTGTACAGTTATGAACTAAGGAAAAAGGAAAAGAAGTTAGTTCCAGTGGAGATGCAAAAGCTTTGGTAATCATAGGCCGGTCGCAGAATCAAAGTATGAGAAAGAAAAGGAGATCCAAGTCAAGGCCCAAGTTGAGCAAAAATGAGTGTGCCTTTTGTAGAGAAAAGGGGCACTGGAAGAAGGATTGTCCAAAATTGAGAAAAAGGGCAAGTCCGATAAAGGAAAAGTTGTAGCAAAAAGTGTTACTGAAATTGATAAAGCAGTGTCAGATTACTCACTTGCTACATCATCAAATAGCTTTTATGATGTATGACTACTAGATTCAGTATGTAGCTATCATATGTGTCCCAACAAGGAATGATTCTTTGATTTTAAAAAGCTTAAAAATGTTGGAGTTTTCTACACAACCCTTTGACAACATATAAGATTGGTTCGATTCACTTGAAAAATGCGGATGAATTAATCATCACTTTAACAAATGTTCGTTATGTGCCAGAATCGAGCAAAAATCTCATCTCTGACGGGATCCTAGACTCAAAAGGTTTTGAGGTGAAAGTGAAAAATGGAGTGATGAAGATTATCTCCGCTGCACGTGTGATATTGAAGGAAATTTGAAAGAATAACAATCTGTACCACGATCTGGGTAGTACAGTTACAGAGACAGTAGCAACAACAACTTCTATAGATGATCGAGAGTCAAAAGCAACCAAGCTATGACATTTGTGCTTGGGGCATGCTGGAGAAAAATTCTTGAATTTGCTTACTAAGCAAGGATTATTGGAAGGAGTGCAAACTTACAAATTGGACTTTTGTGAGCAGTGCATAAAAGGGAAGCAGACAAGGGTCAAATTTGGCACAACAATTCATAATACTGAAGGTATCTTGGATTATGTTCACTTTGATGTTTGGGTTTCCTCCAAAACTAGTTCTTTGGGAGGGAAACACTATTATGTGACCTTTGTTGATGATTTTTCTTGGAGAGTATGGGTGTACTCAGATAGGCAAAGGATCAAACGTCTTCGAACTGACAATGGTGGAGAATATAAAATAATATATTTGAGAAAATTTGTGAAAATGAAGGCATTGTCAGACACTTCACTGTCAGATCTACACCATAACAAAATGGTGTGACAAAACGCATGAATCGAACATTACTAGAGAAAGTTCGATGTATGTTATCCAATGTTGGGTTGGGTAAAGAATTTTAGACTGAGGCTGTAACATATGCGTGCCACTTCATTAATTGTCTATCATCTACTACTATTGATGGAAAAACACCATTAGAGAAATGGTTTGGAAAACCTGTTACAGATTATAATTCCTTACATATATTTGGTTCCACTGCATACTACCATATTAAGGAGTCAAAGTTGGATCCAAAAGCAAAGAAAACAGTTTTTATTAGGGATGTCATGGGGATCACCTCTGGTATAAAAAAGTTATCGTTTATGGTGTCTAGAGACAAAGAAAATAGTTTTCAGCAGGAATGTCACCTTTGATGAATCTACCATGTTGAAAAAGGTGGATATTGAGTAGTTAGATGATACTCCCAAACAAGTGAAGTTTGAGAGAATAGTAATCCCAGCAGATAAAGAAAGTGTTGAGACTCATCCTATGGTAGAAGAAGATTCTAAGGAGTTTAAGGACTTCCTCAACAACTTAAACTAAGTACATCTAGAAGGCCAAAGAGGGTGCATAGAATCTCTGGCCGCTTTGCTAATATGGTGACTTATAAGAAGACGACATGATTGCCTAGACACTATGTTGATATAGTGGCTCATGCATCTCCAGTTGTAGCTGATGACATTCGTACCACTTTTATTGGAGCAGTCCAAAGTTTAGAAGAAGAAAAGTGGATGATTGCCATGTATGAAGAAATACAATCGCTTCATAAGAATCAGACTTGGAAACTTGCTAGTCTCCCATAGGGAAAGAAAGTAATTGGATGCAAATGAGTATTTGCAAAGAAAGAAGGATTTCCTGGCCAAGATGATGTTTGCTACAAAGAAAGATTGGTAGCTAAAAGCTACGCTCAGACAGAGGGAATTAATTATAATGAGGTATTTTCTCCAGTTATGAAGCATTCCTTCATTAGAATTTTGTTGGCTTTGGTAGCATAGTTGGATTCAAAACTAGTTCAATTGGATGTAAAAATTGCATTTTTACATAGAAACTTGGAAAAGGAAATCTACTTAACTCAGCCAGAAGGGTTCAAGGTTGATGGAAAAAAAATTTGGTGTGTAAGCTTGAGAAATCTTTATACGTGTTGAAGCAATCTTCAAGACAATTGTACAAAAGATTTGACAAATTTTTGATAGAGCAAAAGTACACCAGGAGCAAATATGATCATTGTGTGTATTTGCGCAAGCTACAAGATGGATCCTTCAGATATCTTCTTCTTTATGTTGATGATATGCTGATAGCTTCAAAGAGTCAGATAGAAATTAAGAAATTGAAGACTCCATTGAGAAAGGAGTTTGAAATGAAGGATTTAGACAAAGCAAATAAGATTCTTGGCATGAAGATTACCATAGATAGAAAATCGAGGAGGCTTTCTTTGACTCAGAAACAATATTCAAGAAAGGTACTACAACGTTTTGGCATGAATGAAAATACAAAACCTATTAATACTCTGCTTGCTCCTCATTTTAAGCTGAATGCCTCTATGTCACCAAAAAATGATGCAGAATGAGAGTACATGTCAAGCGTACCATATGCAAGTGTTGTTGGTAGTTTGATATATGTTATGGTCCGTATAAGGCCTGACATTTCATAAGCAGTTGGGGTTGTGAGCAGATATATGCATGATCCAGAAAAGGAGCATTGGCAAGATGTGAAATGGATTCTATAATACATTAAAAATAACGTGAATTTTGGATTGATATTTGAGTAGGAAAGTAGTCAATGTGTAGTCAGATATTATAATTCAGATTATGCTGGTGATCTGGATAAATATCGATCAACTACTGGTTATGTATTTTCTCTTGCTAAGACACCAGTTAGTTGGAAGTCTATTTTACAGTCAATAGTTGCTTTGTCTACTATAGAAGCAGAGTACATGACAATCACAAAAGTTATAAAGGAAGCAATTTGGCTTCAAGGGTTGCTTGGTGAACTGAAAATTGAGCAGAAGTACATCAAAGTATATTGTGATAGTCAGAGTGCTATCCAGTTAGCAAAAAATCAAGTTTAACATGCAAGGACGAAACACATCGATATTAATATCACTTTGTGAGAGAGATTATAAAAGAAGGTGGAGTTAGAATCCAAAAAATTCATACCACTGAGAATCCTGCTGACATGATGACAAAAGTTGTCACTGCGGTCAAGTTCCAACTTTATTTGGACTTGATCAATATTACTAAAGTTTGATGTTGAATTTGGAGACACTATCAAAAACTATTTGAGGTGAGATTAAAGATGTTGAAATTTGCCAAGTTGGATATTTGTTGACTATGTTGGCTCATTTTGATATCCCACATCGAGGAAATAACAAAGGAAAAGAAAGTTTTTTTTTTTTTAATTTATAAATAGAGCCTTAATTCATTCAGTTTGATCATCTCAAAATTGTCTACTTATCTTTTAGACAATTTTCAATATTTCTCACTCTTTTATACTATTTCACTTCGTAGTATTTTTCTTAATAAAATACAATTTTGGTAGTGTCCGCAGACGTAGACATAATTGACTGAATCTCGTTAAAATTCTGGTGTTCTTATTTTTTGTCTTTATTTTTCAATATCTATTTTATAGGGTATAATTATAGTGATATATTGTGTTATTAAATTACTATTAGGGTGATTCTGTTTAAGGAGATTGAGTTTTAAGTGAGACCGCTTGTAACTCTTCTAATCTTTCCTGAAAATCAACCTATAGTGTGGTTTTTCAGTGTAATTTTTCACTCTCAATTCACTTATAAATTTATTAGGTAACTTTGGTAGGTAGAATATTACTCTATTTCCACAACATGAACTGTGTTTATAGAACAACAAACTTGGTAGTTGATTGTGTTAGCATATATATATATATATCAAGAGTATATAATAATTTTTAATAGCTATGAAAAAATAATTTTCTCATCTCTTGAGATGGAAAAATACTGGGGATCCATATATTTTTCTAAGGGTATAAGATTTTCATGTAAACCAAACATTGAAATTTAACTTTTCTATATTATTTTTTTTTTTGAGAATCTAATAACCAAATGCCTTCCAAGTTTCAAGTCTTAATTAATCTTCAAACTAATGATATTTTAATCAATTCAAAAAATTTATTCTTATATATATATATATATATATATATATATATATATATTATATTAAATAAATTTTTATCATGTGTTACATATTTATTTTATTTTATGAACATTTAGAATGAGTAAGTCATTTTTGACAATTTAATACAAATTAAAATTAGTATAAAATAAAATAATAATTATATAATATAGATTCCAAATTAGAAAATTGTTTAAATAAAAAATTAAAAATACTAATTTCTAGTGAATTAATATATCAAATTTTAACAAAATAAAAAGTTTATATTAAAATTATAAGAAAAAATTAAAATTTCAAGTGCAAAATAAATGGGTGAATCACTAGTAAGAAATAAAAAATAAAATAAATGGAGGTTATGATTTATAATAATACGTGGTACATTTACAATTAATCTAATTTTCAATAGAATTGATTAGATAATTCTCTATTATGTGTCTAATATTTATTTTGCTTTATTATTTTTAACATTATTAAATTCTTTAAAAATTAAACATAAATATAAATTAAAATAAAATAAAACAAATAAATTTAATATTATATAGATTTCTTATAAAAATATTTTTTAAAATTTTATAGTGAATTAATATATAAAACTTATAATAAAAATTGGCTTAATTGCTAAAAAAGTCCTAAACTTTAATATATTTTTTAAATCTATCACATACTTTATTTTTGACTAAAAAATGCCTAAATTTTATATTTTTTTCAAATCTATCCTCAAATCAATATTTGATTATTAAAAAAATAGATAAAAGATCATTTTGATCCCTAAAAATTTCTAAAAAGTTTGGTTAGACCCAAAAAAGAGAAAATACCTAAAAATTATATAAAATATTATTTAACAAAAAATTTAATCAAATTGAATTTAATATATTTATTTAAGTAATTGAAATATGATTTATTTACATAAATAATTTATTATAAAATTTTATTATAAAATGTCATTAATTCATAATTCAAAATGAAAACTTACACCATCATATTTTTTTTAAAAAATAATATATATATATATATATTCTAAGTAATTGAAATATAATTTATTTAAATAAATAATTTATTATAAAATTTTATT
>CATIWR010227105.1:0-18475 GCA_949677035.1 Omphalea diandra | reverse complement strand
ATGAGCTATGATCTGAAACGTCTCTTTGGTGAAGTTTGGGTATAAATACTCCACTAAGCACCCATGAATAAGGTTGTTAAGAAATTTATTACAAGTAATTAAAGCTCTCAATCTTTGCTACTCATTTTCTTCAATTTTCTTTATGAAATTGTAAGTGTTAGGTGTGAGCATTAAACACCAAGTTGTAAGGTTGTAGTGTTAGCATGCAAAAACACTTTAAGAAAGGTTTAAGTGTGAGCCTAGTGAAACACTTAAGTGAGGTTGTGTGTTAGCCTAAAAACATATTATTGTAAGGTTATGTGTGAGCCATCAAAACACAAGTTGTACAAGTTGGGTGTGAGCTTGAAAACACCTTAAGATAGTGAAATATCCAATTGGTAAATTAGGGAGTGGACATAGGGTAGATTATACCCAAACCACTATAAATCATTGTCTCCATTCTACTCATTCTTCTTCCCCTCTTCTTTGTTTTTGAAATTTTTATACACCAATTCAATCCCCCTTCTTGGTGCTAGGGGACAACAAAATCAATCAAAATTGATTTACAGGTATTTAGAGAGGAGATAACCCTACAAATTTCATGTTTTACACTTTGTCAAAATCAAAACATAAAGCCATCAAAATATAAGAAAACACAAGACTGAGATCATCTCGGTATGGATTTGACCCAGTCCTACTAAAGTGGTCATATCACCTCACATACACCAAATCAAGCAAAACTGTTTTATATGCATTTATGTGACACATATAGCTACAACTTTCATATTTTTCACTTTCCCTAATTCTTCTTCTAGGGTTATGAAATTATGGGTACAAAATTATGTTCTAATAGCAAAACCAACAAAATCAGCTCTTGTTCTATTGGATTGCAACTTCCATCCAAGAGCTCTACCTCAATTACTCCATAATTCTCACTCACCATGAATGATTGACATGTCATGAGAGGTTAATTTCAATTGAGAAGAAGATAAATTAACTTACCTATTATCCCAGAATTAGAAAACCTTAGGCAGCTCACTCTTCTCCCTCTCTTCTTCTTCTTCTTCTTCTTCTTCTTCTTCTTCTTCTTTCCTTTCTTTCTTCCTTAGCTCTTTTTCTCTCTTTTCTGCAATACCTCTCGGTTTCCCTAAATAATTTAACCCTAATTGTTAGATATAAATTTATTATAATAATATAAAATCATGGTGCTTCATTTCCATTGGTTGGAAGTTTACTTTTCCTCTTTTAGTCCCTCTTTTTCACTCCTTAAGCACCTTCATCCATCTTTTAATCCCTAAATGCTCCTTATACTCTTAAATAAGCTCTATAACACCATTATTTATGATGTTATAACATGCACACAACATAAGACAATTGGTCATGCAATTATACAAACATTACATATTTGTTCAAGTATCCAAATGCAACAGTGCAAGTGTCATTGTTGTGTTTCTCCAAATTCACATGCCTAAATGATTATTTAACCAATGCATATATTCAAATATAACATAATTTAAAATGCATATGATTTGGGTTGAGGATGTTACAAATGGTCACCCGTGAAGCCAGCTGATGAGTGCCATATGTCCAAAGGAATGTTGGAAATTTAAAGTTCGCGATCGCGACTCATCCTTAAGATAGAACAAGATTCTCTAGTTTGATTTGAGGTGATGGTAATGATCCCTTATTTTAATGTTATTTCACATAGTGACCACAACTAGTAAATCTTGATCGTGACCTTTATAATTCATTAGAAAGTACCCATTGCTAGTTTTTGTAGGACTAATGCAAGAATGCCATGTGTAACTAGTTGTTAGAGAAATTTGAAGACCGTGATTAAGAAATGCAAAATCTAAAGTGAAACGTAGTTTTCATTCATGACATCTAACCTTCACCTCAGCTTTCCTCTGACAAGCATTTAATGTACTATTTGCCATCATACTTTAAAGAATTACACATAGTTTTTATTGTAACAGCTCTTTGTTTGTTAGAACTTATAAATACCCCATCAAATGGCTTTGAATGCAAGGGGATAACATTATGGCAAAATTCTTGCTATCTAATTTCTTAACACTTTAACTCGTTTAATCTTTATGTTTAAGTTGTCAGCCATAAACACTTTGGGCCTAGGTTTTAGAATGAGCCTAAGTCAAAAAAATTCTTGTGTAAGGTTGTGTGTGAGCCAAAAACATAATTGTAAAGGTTTTAGTGTGAGCCTTAGGAAAACACTTGTATGTTTGGTGTGAGCTTGCAAAACACTATTCAGAGTTAGTGAAATACCCAATTAAGGAATTTAGGTGTGGACGTTGGGTTTGTTAATACTTGAACCACTATAAATAGCTTGTGTATATTCTCCTACTATTTCTATATAACTCCCTTTAAAGTTTAAATTTTTCACCAATGCAACCCCCTTTTTTGTGCACAAGGGCCACATATATATTTAGAGATCTATAATAGATTTGAATAGAATGAAAATATAAGAAAGAGACACTCATTTTTAAACATTTTCTAAAAGCTTATGTGAGTAATCTTTTGGGAAAAAAAAGAATAAGTTATTATAAAAGCTAGTTCAGCAAGTTCAACCTAATTTCTATCTCAAGCTCCTTTTTAAGGCTTATTTTTCTCTTTTTAAAAGCATGTTTGAATGTTAAAAAGTAATTCCTTAAGTAACACTTGTAATTTGAGTAAGGATTATTTCTTGGGTTTGAAACCAAATGTTAGCCCTTGTGTACTGCACTAAGAAGGAAGGTTGAGTTTATAGGTAATTTGAAATTTAGAGGGAGGTTAAGCAAATTAAAGATTGAGGAAAAGGAGAAACAGAATCAACATAAGCAATTTATAGTGGTTTGGATATTAACAAACCCTACGACCACTCCCCAATGCACCAATTGGGTATTTTACTCACTCACTAGAGTCTTTTACAAGCTCACACAAAACTTAGCATTTAGGCTCATACCAAACATAATTACACTTTTATTTATGGTTCATGCATAACCTTGTACAAGAGTTTTCCCATTTAAGGCTCACTATAAAACCCAAAATGAAAGTGTTTAAGGCTCACACCAAACCTTTAATAGCCCAAGTATAAAGAAGTAATGATTTTAAGCTTTAAGAATTAAAAGTGTAAGAGTTTAGACATAATAAATGGCAATCTTCTTGCAAGTCATGGTCAAGACATGAAATTATGGTCACAATTCATATTTCACTCTAGATTTTGTCATTTTGTGGTCACGATCTTCGAATACATTTAACGATTAGTGACACTTGGCATTTGTTCATTAGTTCATCAAAACCTAGACATTAGAACCCTCTAACAATTATGAACATCTTGGTCATGATCTACAGCTAGAATATAGGAATGCTACTCCTACTACAAATCAAACTGCCCATTTTGTGTTCAAAGATAAAGGTGAGTCCTAGTCATTGCCTAATATCACAGTCGTAATTTTCATCCTTCCAAATAGCTTATAAGGCATGTGGCTCAACTCAGTTAGTTTCCCATATGGTTGTTAAGGGCACTTTTCAACCTTTGAAAGTAGTGATTGTAATGCTCACCATGACTACCACCACAAAATATAGTGGAATTTTTGGATCACTTATTTTTAGGCCATAACAGTCACGATCTTCTTGTAGTGATCGTGATTTGAGGATAATTTTAAGACTAGGAGAATTTTAGTTACATTCAACTTTCAATAAAAATCTAACTTATTTTTTATAAGAATAACATTTAAAAAATTTCAATCTATATTTTCAAGATCAAAATAGAGCTTTCACATAAGTTTGATTGATTAGTCTAACAATCTCTCTCTTTTTTATTTTGACAATCCATATTGAATATCTAAAGGATATAAACTCTACTATGCATACTCTTACAAATTTAAGTGTTTAGAAGTCAATAGGTAGTTAGATGACATAGTTCCTTAATAATCAATAAACACTTAGTCATGAATTTTAGAGATTAAAGACTACTCCCCCTTGATTCATACTCTGTTTTAGTTATGTCAATTAATCCAACCAATTAACATTTAATTTTCTCATTTCAATTATTTGCATATTATACTAACTCTGTCCATTATTAAGAAGAAAAAAAAAAGGGAAATGGGGAATTATGAGAGGGAAACAATGTACAATAATGTAATAATTACAAGAACAACCATAATCACAGTTGCTTAAGAATCACAAAGGCATTAAGATAGAAAGAGATAAGTGAGAACATAAGAACAGTTCATTAAATAAAGATAAGCATAAGTACAAACAAAGGATAAAGTTTCAAACAAAATCATATGTTTGATCACATATTTTAGGGCCTAAAGATAGGAAAACATAAAACAAAGAGAAACATAAATACATTAAAATGTGAAGATGAAAAATAGAAAATGAAACTAAAAGAAAGTCTAAAAGGTAAAGGAAATGTCATCATCATCATTTCCATCTTGATCACCCTCATCATCATTATCTTCATTACCTCATTCTCTTTCATTACCACCTTCTTCCTCTTCAATGTCTTTATCTTTAAAATCTTGATAATAGTAAGGAAAAAGCTCCATTTTTTTCTTGCAAATCCATAATGTCATTATGGGGGTGGCTAAGGAGTGTAAATTTTCTTTTCATCACTCTCATGATTTTATCAAGTTTTTTATCAATAGATGAGAGGGAGATAGAAGGAGGAGGAGGAGCCCAAGTTTGTTCCTTTAATTCCTTTTATGCCTCTTCTTGCCCTTATTCAGTGATAAGTTTTCTTCTTTTCTAAGCTTGAAGAGCTTGCTATTGCCTTGCTCCTTATTCACCAAGCAGATATTCATATGAATTTGCTCTTATTACTTTGGCATTTATTAAGTAGTTAAAGTCTAGGAAATTTTTGTTGGGAAAATAGGCTTTGGTGAGGAAGGTTTCATTTTCAAGAGTTGATGCTCCCACAAACTTACAGATGGCAGTTGTGTAAGAGGGGAGAAGGAATTGGCTTCTTTTTTATTTGCTCATATGAGCCACTTGATCTGTTAGCCTTTATGCACTAAGAATGGAGGTTGAATTAGTGGACAATTTAAATTTTTGAAGGAAAGATAAGTGATTTAAGCTTTAGAAGAAGTAGAAGAAGAATATATCACACAGAGATTTATAATGATACGAGTGTCAACCCTACATCCACTCTCCAAATCTACCAATTGGGTGTTCCATTAATATCAAATGGTGTTTTGAAAGCTTACATGTAACTTTATAACTTGTGTTTTGTAAAGGCTCACTAACATTCAAACCAATATAAGAGTTTTATATTGGCTCACTCTAAAATCCAATCCCAAAAAGTGTTTAAAACTCACATCAAACTTCTTACAACTTTAATAACAAAGTGTAATTAAGAGAGAGAAAGTTGAGAAACAAATTTACAAGAGTTTAGCTTCAGTAAATGTTATTCTCTCAAATTGATATCCATTTGATGGAGTATTTATAGGTTACTCCCACCAAAGAGATGTTAGAGACAATACTACCTCCATATCTTAAAAGTTGCAACCTAAATCTAGGATTTAATACTTGTTAGACAAATATCGTGGTCAAAATAGTCAACTAGCGATCGTGACACAACGTTTGCTTTAGATTTTACTAGGTCATTATTGAGATCATCAATTTGTGTCTAATGGCTAATACACATGGTAGCATATGATTGATTCTTGAAAAAACTATCCATTAACATCCTCTGTTATGGCTCAATCCTCTTAAATGGAAAATGGTAGTCATAATTATGACTCATGTCATTTTGAAGAAATGGTCATGACATTAGACAACAAATGGGCTTGAGAATTTTGAGATTTAAGTTAAAGAAGGATCACGATTTTGACAATATTGTAGTGGTCACGACACTTAAACTTTTCAAATGGCTTTTTAACATATGACATTGTTTCAATAGTGCACAGGAGTTCATCCATTAATATTTAGGTGTCACAATAATGATTAGCAGCACAATGTTGGTCTCAAATTTGACTATCCAAAATTATTCCAAGTTTTGTTATGGTGGTGGTCATCGCACAATACGCAGTGATTGCGACAAAGGATCCACTTTGGATTTTCTTCTCCATTCGACTTCCAATGATATTCTAACTTTATTTCTGTCATCACAACACTTAGAGAAGATGATTAATGTCTTTCAATCTATGTTATCAAGATCAAAAGAGAGTTTTGACATAGGTTTGACGGAGCTAGTCCAACAATCTCCCTCTTTTTATTTTTACAACCTAGATTGAATATGCAAAGGATAAAGGATGTATAAGTATCTTCTTGAATGTGTGAAGGATTTTAAATTCTAGAGAGAAGAGAAAGTCCCTTTAATACAATAATAAGATAAAGAAAATGTAAAGTTAAATGCTCCATAAAGTTGAAATGGTTGAAATGCTCCCCCTCAATTTATATTCCCCCTTAACCAAGTTTAAGATTATCCTTTTGCAAGTAATGTTCTCTCCCCCTTTGTCAAGATTAAAGAGAGAGAGAGAGAAAGAGAGAGAGAGAGAGAGAGAGAGAGAGAGAGAGAGAGAGAGAGGAAAAAGAGAGAAAGAGAGTTCAAGAATAATTTCAAGGATATGATTGTGATCAACTGACAATTAGATTAACATAAATAGAATTTTTACTAAAGAGGTAACATCAACATATTAAAAAAATGGATAATCCTCAAACTCAAGCAATAATATATGGAACATAACATAAATCAAACTTTCATTAAAAAAAGAAAACATAAATACATAAAATAAGTCAAACATATAAATGTATTTGATCACACATTTAGGCCAAAATATATATAAAAAAAAAAAAAGATTAAACAAAACAGAAGAGGAAAATAAGACACAATAAAGAGAACTATAATGTAGGAAAGGAGACGCTATCATCCGCTTCAAGCTCTTTAGTATTTCCTTCTTCTTCGTCTTCACCTCCACATTATTTTTCATCTCCTTCTTCTTCTTAGGCACCTTCTTCCTTTTGAGTGTCTGCCTATTCTTGAAAATCAGACAAATGGCATGGTATGGCACTAACTTTCTCTTGAAGGTCAACCAAATCACTATCAAGGTGATAGAGAAGAAAGAACCTTCTTTTCATCATTCTCATCACCTTATTAAGCTTTTGGTTGATGAAAGAATGAGATATTTTAGAAGAGGATTTAAAGGATAAGACTTTAGCTTTGCCTTTGCCCTTGATGTCTTGAGTTGGTTCTTATTGAGTTTTAACTCCCTCACCTTTTTCAATGAGAAACCTCTTTCTTTTAGAGGCATGGGATACCTCTTGAATCTTTACTCTTATACCCCAAGCAGATATTCATATGTTTTAAGTTTAATTGTTTTGGCATTAAGTAGAAAGATAAGGTCAAGAAGATGTTTGCTACGGTCATTAGAGGGGGTGAGTTAAAGAACAGAGGCTTTAATTTTCTAGGTTTATAGTCCCCTGCTTCCCTATATATAATAGTCACATGAAATGGAAGGATTTGTTATTCTTGGTCATATGTACTAGTTGATCAATAAGGAGCCTTCCAATTTAGATAGGCATATTGTGAATTAGGCAATAAAGAAGGGTGGGATCCTTTTGGGATACCTTCTCATTGCCATCACCCCTTACATTGAAGAAAAAGTGATGATGGTATAAAGAATCTAATGAGATAGGGTTTTGATATTTTTGGCATTTGATTTATTGGGATCGTACTCTTTTTAATGGAAATTTCTTTTCATAAATCAAAGTAGATAAAATTAATAGAGGAGAGGTTGAATAGGTCTTGGTCATTAAAAGGAATATGGAAAAGGGAGCAAAGTTAGGGGTAAGAAATAAAGTACTCTTTACTAAAACATTTAAACACTAAACCATACAAACCGGGTTTAATGGTAATATCCTTATGGATCCGCATTGTGCATATGAATTCTTGAACAACCACTTTATAACTGGGTTCATTTTGATACACCATATCGATACAACCCAAGTTGTTGAAAAAACCTCCAATCTCTTCTTAAAGATAAAGAGTAACCAATATGAATTCCAAAGGGATGCGATTGGATTGAATGAGTTTCTTTTTGTTGGCTGCAAATCGATCTTTCTCCTCTTTAGTGATTCCCTTCATTTTGTAAAGAAGAAAAGAAAAGGTTCTTAGAAGAGGAGAAGAGGTTTAGGTTATGCCTTTTCCTTTTTTTGATCTAGTGAGCCTTTTTGGACCCATAGAGGATGATGGATGAGTAGGAGAGGATAAAGGTAGAGGATGAAGAGAAGGGATGAGAATTTAAGAGTTAGAAGAAAGAGAAATGGCATAAAGTGGAGAGAAGGGGGTCAATAGGGATTTAAAGTGGCAAAAGTGGGGTGGATAAGAGGCAAAAAAAAGCTCAAAATAATTAAATGAAAAAATTACACCATTTGAAAGATAAGACAGTTATTACCTAACAGTTACTGGTGGTCGCAGTTGCTACATGCATGTCATGACTACTACATCTAAAAAATTGTGAGTAACGGCTATAAAATCCTTAGGAAAGAATGAAGTAACGGTCAAGATTTTTAAAATTTAAAAAATTTTATGGTGGCAACTACTTTATTGTGGTCACGACATAGGAATTGTCAAAAATCAATTCTACCTTGCATGTCACAGTTGTGACTATAGGTCCCTGTCGCAACTTTGAGAACCTCTTTGGGAAAAACAATTGAAAATGAGTTTTAAGACATTTGGCCTAAACTTGGTGTGATCACATTAATATTATGATGATTAATTCAAGCAATTTGGTATTGAAAAGCACAATTGCATAATGAATTAACATATCTACCACATTAATAAGATACATAAGGTAAGACAAACTTTCACCCTATAGAGCTTCCATCTAGCACCCCTATTTCCCTCTTAATGAAGTTCATTTGTTCTTCATTAAAGAGTTTAGTGAAAACATCCATAAGTTTGTAATTGATGTCAATATACTCAAGCAATGCATTACCATTTTGGACATGATCTTTGAGAAAATGATGTATAATGTCAATATGCTTGCTTCTTTAATGGGATTCTTAGAAAGATTTATTGCACTTGTATTGTCATATTTGATGGGAATGTGATCAACATCTTTGCCATAATCCATGAGCTATTGTTTCATCTAAAGAACTTAAGTGCGACAATAACCCACCACCACATATTCCGCTTCGGCGATGGATAAGGCAACCAAAACTTGCTTTTTGCTAAACTAAGAAATTAATTATTCACCTACGAATTAGCAAGTTTAAAGTACTCTTTCTATCCATTAAACTACTAGCATAATCTACATCTATCTAAGAAGACTAAAAGATGAATTCCTAGGATACTAAGTCCTAAATGCAATGTGCCATGTAAATATTATTAAATTCTTTTAACAGCATGCAAATGTGATTCCTTATGATAAGATTGAAATCTAGAACATAAGTAAACACTAAACATAATATCGAATCTAAATGAGGTAAGATAGAGGAGTGTGCCAATCATACCTTTATACTTCTTTCATCGTTGGACTTACTCGATTCATTCTTGTCTAGATTGATAGTCCCATTCAATATAATCTTGCCATCTTACATCAATATATGCCAAACATTTTAAGTATATCATTTGTGTACTTGGCTTGGTTAATGAAAATGCCATCTTTTATTTGTTTGATTTGAAGACCAAGAAAGAACTTGAACTCACCCATCATGCTCATGTCAAATTCTCTAGTCATACACTTAGCAAATTCCTCACAAAGAGATTCATTAGTAGTACCAAATATAATATCATCAACATATTTTTGTACAACTAGTGTTTCCTTGTTATGCTTTTTCATAAACAAACTAGTATCAACCTTCCATTTTCAAAATCATTTTGTAAAAAGAAATGAACTAAACCTTCAATACCAAACCCTTGGAGCTTATTTCAAACAATATAAGGCCTTAGTTAATTTAAAAAATGATTTAGGAAATCATAAGACTCAAAACTTGAAGGTTGTTCAACACAAAATTCCTCCTTAATCAGATAATTTAAAAATGCACTTTTAACATCCATTTGAAAGAGCTTAAAATTCATGTTACAAGTAAATGCTAAAAGAATTCTAATGGCCTCTAATCTTGATATGGGGCAAAGTCTTCATCATAATCAATGTCTTCCTCTTGGTTATATCCCTTAGCAACCAATCTAGCTTTATTTCTTGTTATGAAACCTTTCTCATCTAATTGATTCCTGAACACCCATTAGCATCCGACAACTAGGTATTCTTTAGGCCTAAGAATAAAAACTCAAACTTTGTTTCTCTCAAATTGGTTGAGTTCCTCTTGCATAGTAATCACCCAACTTTCATTATCAAGGGCCTCATCAATTGACTTTGGCTCAATTTGAGAACCAAAGACAAGAAGATTATCGAAAGCATTTAATTGAGCACTAGTACTTACTCACTTGGATGTCTTACCAATGATAAAATATTTTGGATGATGCTTAGAGTATCTCCAATCCTTAGGGAGTTCTTAAGCTTGGTTCTCCTCTTATTGTTGTTAATTTTGCAATTCTTTTTATGGTGGCTCATTGTCTTCAAGATTAATTACCTTTTTCTTAGGAATAAGATTAAGCTTTAACTTTTCAAAGTCACCTGCAAGATTATCTATAAAAGAACCTTTCCCAAGGTCAAGTTTGTTAGACTCATCAAAAACAATATTTATAAACTCTTCAACCACCATAATCTTTTTATTAAACACCTTATAGGCTTTGCTAATGGTGGAATAGCCAAGAAAGATACCCTCATTGATTTTTGAGGAAAATTTTCCAAGGTTGTTCATGGTGTTTAGTATGTAGCATTTGCACCTAAATACTCCAAGATATGATAACTTGGGCTTTTTTCCATTCTATAGCTCATAAGAGGTTATGTTGAGAATGGGTCTTTTGAAAACACGATTTGCAATATAACATGAGATATTGACAACTTCAGCCCAAAAGTAATTTTGTAAAGAATACTCATTAACCATAGTTCTAGCCATCTCTATCAATATTCTATTTTTCCTTTATACAATGCCATTTTATTTTGGTGCTCTAGGAGTAAAAAATTTGTGAAAAATCTTATTCTCATGCAATAATTTTCAAAATGTTCATTTTGAAATTCTTTTTCATGGTCACTCCTAATAGAAAAAACGAAGTAACCTTTCTCATTTTGAACTCTTTTGGTAAAACTCTTGAAAGCATCAAAAGTATCACTCTTATGTGCAAAGAAGGATACCCAAGTAAATCTAGAGTCATCATCTGTATGCATATATGCATAATGCTTACCACCTAAGCTAGCATTCCTAGTAGGTCCAACTAAGTAAATATGGATGAGTTGAAGAGGAATGGATGAGTTGAAGATGAATGGATGAACTTATAATATTTTTTTTGAAGAGGAATGGATGAACCTATAACATTTTTTTACTTGAACGATGCTTGGTATTGCTTCTCCATTTGACAATTGTTAGGACCAATCGCTTACCACTAAGCCAAAAGCCATAGTTGTTAGCGAAGGTATAACTTTATTTCCTTATACTTGCGTAGTAACCAGTGCCATGTTTCGAATGCACGTCAATGGCAGGATGCTAGACTTAGCCCTCTAGGCCTCTGCCCAACAATGCCCCCCAGCACTTTGAGGCTTAGCTCTTAAGCCTTGGGGAGCCTTCCCTTTACCCTCAGGCTTAAGAGGCTTAGTGCTAAGAGCACTCTTCTTCCTAATAACCTTAATGCTAGAAGTTTGAGGTGTAGAAGCTCTAATGAATGTAGTATGAGAGGATATAGATGAAGAGGCTCTATTGAAGCCTAAACCATATCTTACTAAGGGTGGTCTTTGAGATACAATAAGTGTGTCCAAATCTTTTTTCCCTTTGTGAAATTTAGAGATAGAATTTGTAAGTTGAATGACTTTACCTTTTAAAGAATCATTTTCCTTTCTTAAAGAATCAAGAAAGGATGAAGTTTTTGAAAGATTGCTTAAAGATTTCTTGAGTTCTTCAATATACATCCTTATGTCACTTACAAGATTGTTTAAGCTTTTAAATTCATCATCAAGTTTTGAACAATTTTTCTTATAGCTCCTTAATCCTTCTAGAAAGCATTGTTAGCTCTTCTTTTTCCTTGTCACTTTCATTACTATCACTAGAGGCAATTTTAACCTCTTTATCTTTGTTTAAGGATTTGAGAGCACGAGTCTTCTTTTCTACTTTTTCATTCTTGCATTTTCTTCATCCCTTCATCCATCTTTGAGGCTAGCTCATGAGTAACTAGCTTTCCAATAAGGACATCCATTTACACCTTTCCAATTTTTGGATTGGATTCTTATATGCTACAAATTCCAACACTAAACTTCTCAAGAGGAAGAGTTTTAAGAATTTTAGTGTTTGCCTCATTGTTTATAAGAATTTTTCCAAACTTTTTCATGTTTATGATAATGGAAAGGAGTTTATTTGTCATATCGGTGATACTTTTATTTTCTTTCGTCATGAAGAGCTCTCACTCATTCACATACATCTCTAATCTACTTGAATTTACAAGTGTGATGCCCTCATGGTAGTTATCCAAAGCCTTCCATATCCCATGGGTGGTTAGGCAATGTTGCACTCTACCAATGTCCTCTCTTAATAATGAGTTAAGGAGAATAGCTATTGTCCTTTTGTTCTTGTCATTTGACTTTTTGTGTGCTTCCACCCTTTCTTCCCTTGGATTTAGCTCTTTACTACCATCTACCACTTTGGTTTGAGGCTTTTATTCCTTTGCTATAATGTCCTAGAAATCCACCACCTCACTATCTAGGTAGATCTCCATTCTATATTTTTGATGAGTATAGTCAGCCCCAACAAAGTAAGGTTTGAGATGAGTGTGGATCCCTTTTCGTGCTATGATCTTTTCTCACACAATTAAGGCTTTATTTAAGGTTTCGCTCTGATGCCACTTGTTAGCCTATATGCACTAAGAATGGGGGGTTGAATTGGTGGGAAATTTAAATTTTTAGAGGAAAGATAAGTGATAAGTGATTTAAGCTTTAAAAGTAGAAGAAAAATATATCATAGAAAGATTTATAGTGGTTTGGGTGTTAATCAACCCTACATCCACCTCTCAATTCTTCCAATTAGGTGTTTTGCTAACATCAAATAGTGTTTTGAAAGCTCACACCTAACTTTACAATTTGTGTTTTATAAAGGCTCACACACAACCTTACAAGTGTTTCCCAAGGTTAACACTCGAACCTATATAAGAGTTTTCTATTTGCTTACTCTTAAAATCCATCCTAAAGGATGTTTAAAGCTTACGCCAAACTTCATAAAACTTCAATAACAAAGTGTAATTAAGAGAGAAAAGGTTGATAAATAAATTAACAAGAGTTTGGCCTTAGTAAAAGATATTCTCCCACATTTGTGTCCATTTGGTATAGTATTTATAGGTTACTCCCATAAAGAGATGTTAGAGACAATACTAGCTCCATATCTAAAAAGTTAGAACCTAAACCTAGCATTTAATGCCTATTAGACAAATGTCATGATCAAGACAGGTATATTGCAGTCATGACATAACTTTTGCTTTGAATTTTGCGTAGTCGCAATCAAAAACATCAATTTATGTCTAATGGCTAGTGCACATGGCAACATATGATTTATTCTTTGAAAAAACTATTCGTTAACATGCTCCATTATGGCTTAATCCTCTCGGACATGAAATGGTAATTATGGTCATAACTCATGTCATGTTGAAGAAGTGGTTATGACATTGGACCATGAATGGGCCTAAGAATTTTGAGATTTTAGTTGAAGAAGGATCGTGGTCTTGATAATATTGTAAACATTTAAGCTTTTCAAATGTCTTCTTAACATGTGACATTCTTTCATTGGTGCACAGGAGTTCATCCATGAATATTTGAGTTTCACGGTCATGACTAATATCACGATACTGATCTCAAATTCAATTGTCCAAAATTGATCCAAGTTTTATTACGGTAGCAATCACGATACAGTAGGTAGCGATCATAATAAAGGATCCACTTTGGATTTTCTTCTCCATTCAACTTCCAATGATATTCTAACTTTATTTTTGTCATCACAACACTTAGAGAAGATGATTAATGCCTTTCAATCTATGTTGTCAAGATCAAAATAGAGTTTTGACATAGGTTTGACTAACCTAGTCCAACATGATCTATAAGGAAATAGATGGTTTCGATAGGCTTGCCTTCATTGAGGCAATAGAGAAAGGCTAAGTCTTTTTTAGACACTTTCTAATTGTCATCACCTCTAGCATTGATAGAGAAAGTGATGATCGTATAGAGAAGCCTATATGGAAGGGTTCTAATGTTCTTGGCTAGAGATGATTTTGGATCATGATGGGTTTCAACAGAATTCTACTTCCAAAAGTCACTCATATCAAAAGCAAGGGAAGAAAGGTTAAAGAGGACATTATCCTAGGTTTGGAAGTTAAAGAGGGAACAAATTTAGGGGTATGTAATATAATAAGGGTCACCAAAGTATGTAATATAATAAGGGTCACGAAAGCATCTAAAGAGCAAATCATACATACCTATTGTTGAGGCTACAGTTTTGCTAATCTCCACTATTGCCATAAATTCTCAAATCATTTCTTCATACCTCGATTTGTCACAGAATATGAACTCCTCTCATCTAAGGTTATAAAGATATGCCTTAATTTCACTAGTAAGTCCTAAGGTCTCAAGGAGAAATATGGAAGGAATCCTATTAGGAGCAATTATTTTATTTTTATTTGCTTCATAATTTGCCTTTTCCTCTTTATAATACCTTTCATAAGATGGTGAGGAGGAGGTTAAAGGAAAGAAGGTTAAGCAACTCTTTTTCTTTTATCAGTTCTTGTTAGAGATTTCCTTAAGGCCATGGAGGATTGATAGAGGTTTAAGAGAAAAAAAAATAAGGAAATTTGATGAATTTATGAGGGGAAGCATAAAAACATGAAAGAAATGAGTTTAGAGGGGTTTAAATAAGTAGAAATAAGGTGAAGAATAGCTAAAAATGGTCATTTTTGTATTAAATATGAAATTATATCATTTAGGAAGGAAATGGCTAATAACCAGCAATTACACATAATTTGTGACCACTATAGGTGGGTCATAATCACAAAATACAAAAAATATGAGTAACAAGTCAAATTTTCCTTGAAAAGGTATGAAAAAAATGTCTAGAATTTGAAAATGTTTTGAAATTTTGAGAGAACAATAGAAAATTATGAATGCAAAATGTGAAAGTTTTGAAAAACTATTGTGACTTGTAAATCTCGACTGTGATTCTTAGTTGTGATTTATAGGTCAATTTCACAAATAAGTTTAAAAACAAAATTTTCACAAATAATCCATATTCTAAAGGATCAATTAGATATTTTGATGATTAATTCATGCATTTGAATATGCAGAAATTCAACTACTAGCTGAATTAATTCATCTTAACACAATCATCAAAACAGGTCAACATATAATCATCATAAACACATCAAATAACTCAATAACAATCAAGCAATTATAGGTGTATATAATGAGACCTACTCTCGTTCTAAAGAGCTTCCATTAAGCATCCTTAGTTCCCTCTTGATGAAGTTCATTCTCCCTTCATTAAAGGATTTAGTGAAAATTTCTACAAGTTAGCTATTAGTGTCAATAAACTCTAACACCACATTACCAATTTTATGTATGGTCTCTAAGAAAATGACGTCTAATTTCAATGTTTTTGCTTCTTGAGTATTGGATGGGATTCTTAAAAGATTGATAGCACTAGTGTTACCACATTTAATAGGAATGTGATCAACATCTTTGCCATAATCCTTGAGTTATTGCTTCATCCAAAGAACTTAGGTGCAACAATAACCAACCACCACATATTTTGCTTCAGTAGTAGATAAGGCAATAGAAACTTACTTTTTACTAAACCAAGAAACTAAACACTCACTAATAAATTCGCAATTTTTGAAAGCGCTCTTTATATCCAATAAACTACTAACATAATACGCATATGAATACCCAAGAAGACTAAAAGATGAACTCCTATGATACCACAATCCTAAATATAATGTGCCATTAAAATATTTTAAAATCCTTTTAACCGCATTTAAATGTGATTCCTTAGAACAAGATTGAAATCATGCATACAAGCAAACACTAAACATTATATCGAGTCTGGAAGCGGTAAGGTAGAGTAGAGAGCTAATCATGCCTCTATACCTTTTTTCATCAATAGGCTTGCCTAATTCATCCTTGTCAAGTTTGATTGATGCACTCATCTATCATGCTCATATCAAATTCCATAGTCATGCACTTAGCAAATTCATCACAAAAAGTTTCATTAGCAGTACTAAATATAATATCGTTAACATAAATTTGAATATAAGAGTGCCTTTATCATGTCTTTTAATAAGTAAAGAAGTGTCAACCTTGCCTTTTTCAAGTCATTTTTCAAAAGAAATGAACTAAGTCTTTCATACCATGCTCTAAGAACTTGTTTCAAACCATATAGGCTTTAGTTTAGTTTCAAAACATGGTTAGGTAAGTCATAATATTCAAAGCCTGGAGGTTATTCCACATAAACTTCTTCCTCAGTAAAAGTATTTAAAAATGCACTTCTAATATCCATTTGAAAAAGCTTAAAATTCATGTGGCATGCATATGCTAGAAGAATTCTAATGGCCTCTAACCTTGCAATGAGGGCAAAGGTTTCATTATAGTCTATGCTTTCCTCTTAGTTATACCTTCTAGCAACCAATCTAATTTTATTCATAATGATGGAATCTTGCTCATCTAACTTATTCTTATACACCCATTTGCATCCTATAATCGAGTTGTTATCTGACCTTGGAATAAGTTCCCAAACCTTATTTCTCTCTAATTGGTTGAGTTCCTCTTGTATAGCAATCACCCAACACTCATCATCAAGAGCCTCATTAATTAACTTTGGCTCCAATTGAGAAACAAAAGCAAGGTTATTATCTAAAGGATTAAGTTGAGCTCTTATACTTATACCCTTGAAGGTCCCGCTAATTATAAGCTCCTTTGGATGATTCTTAGAGTACCTCTAATCCTTGGGTAGTCCTTGAGCTTAGTTCGTCTCTTGTTAGGGTTGAACTTGTTCTACCTTTTGAAGTGACTCTTGCTATTCAACTTCAATCACACTCTCCTTTAGAGTAGTGTTGAGTTCTAGCTTCTTAAAATCACCAATAAGATCATCAAGAAGAGAACCATTCCTAAAATCAAGCTTTCTAGATTCATTAAACACAACATTCATGGACATTTTAACCACCACAGACTTTTTATTAAAGACCCTATAAGCTTGCTAGTGGTGGAATAACCTAAAAATATGCCCTCATCAATTTTAGAGGAAAATTTTCCAAGGTTGTCTTTGGTATTCAAGATGTAGCATTTGCATCTAAAAATTCTGAGATATCAAAGTTTGGGTTTTCTTCCATTCTATAGCGCATAAGAGGTTTATTTAGAATAATTTTTTAAAAAAAATCTATTTGCAATATAACAAGAGGTATTGATGGTTTTAGCCTAAAAGTAATTTGGAAGATAATACTCATTGAGCATAGTTTTAACTAACTCAACCAATGTTCTATTCTTTCTCTCTATAATACCATTTATTTAGTGTTATATGAGTTGAAAAGTTTTGTGAAATCTCATTTTCTAGATAATAATTTTCAAAAAGTTCATTTTAAAATTCTTTTCCATGGTTACTTGTAATACTATAAATGAAGTAACCTTTCTCATTTTGAACTCTTTTTGCAAAACATTTAAAAGGACTAAAAACATCAATCTTGTAAGCTAAGAAACTAACCTAAGTAAACCTTAAGTGATCATCAATTAGAATAAATGCATAGTACCACCTAGACTAGCATTTCTTATAGGCCCAAGCAAGTCCACGTGAATAAGTTGAAGTGGTCTAGATGTACTTATAATATTTTTTGCCTTATAGGATGCTTGGTATTGCTTCCTTATTTGACAAGGTCCATATATCTTATTCTTGGTTAACTTTAACTTAGGAAGACCTTCTATAAATTATTCTTTAGATAAGCTTTGAAGAAGCTTCATGCATGCATGTCCAAGTCTTCTATGCCAAAGCCATGATTTATTGCTAATGAACATAAGACACTTAAAAATTTGGTTAGCTAAATTATCTAAGTCAATTGTTGTTGTCCCTAGGCACCAAGAAGGGGGGTTGAATTGGTGGATAAAAATTTTAAAAACAAAGATAAAGGGAAGAAGATAGAATAATAGAGACACAAAGAATTTATAGTGGTTCGGGCAAAATTGACCCTACGTCCACTCCCCAATCACTCAATTGGGTATTTCACTATATCAATGGTGTTTTCAAGCTCACACCCAACTTATACAACTTGTGTTTTAATGGGTAACACACAACCTTACAACAAAGTGTTTTCTAGGCTAACACAAAACCTCACTCAAGTGTTTCAATAGGCTTACACTTAAACCTTTCTAAAAGTGTTTTTACAGGCTAACACAAAACCTTACAACTTGGTGTTTAATGCTCACAC
>CATIWR010227068.1:0-18399 GCA_949677035.1 Omphalea diandra | reverse complement strand
CTGTGTGGCAGTAACATTCGATAGCCTGCGTGGCAATGAGATTTATAGCCTATGTGGCAATAATATTTCTAGCCTATGTGGCAACTATAAATGAAGCCTTTGTGACAGTGATATCTATAGCCTATGTGGCAGCAATTTATGACAGCATGTGTGACAATAACCTTTGACAGCCTATGTGGCATTTAAGAGTAAAGATTGTTTATTTCGTACATGGATATGATGATGAGTTATTAATAATTAAATGTTTGATATGTTATTTGAGATTGAAGTATCGTTATGCATTTACTTACTGAGTATGCAAACTCACTTTTTTGCATGAAATTTTATTTCAGGAAGAGTAAACTAAAGACTGTGTCCAGTTATATTTTGAGGTTGCTGTCTAGTAGTCTAAAAGAGGTTGGGCTAGTATGCAGTCTATTAGTATTCCAACTGATTTAGCCATGTATACTTTGTTGTAAATAATTACTATGTTGTGAACAAGAGACATTGTGTGAAAAAAAAATATGATAAATAAATAATAATTGAATTAAGGTCTTTTAACGATAATGGATAGACTTAGAGCAGTTTAATGACGATTTAAATGGGATGTCACAATTTAATTATGGATGAAAATTTTAATTTTATGAAAATTAAATATTTTACATAGTACATATTTTAATTATGAGAATTTTGATTGTATTATTATTATTATTATTATTATAAATAGAAAATGAAAAAAAAAAAGTTGGTTGGCTAGCCAAAAACCATTAGTTTTGGTTAGGCCAAAGCCAACAAACAAAATCTAGAGTGCAACAAATTATAAAAAAAAAAAGAAAAAAAAAAGTAAGTTTAAGTCAATTGATCTTTGGACCAACACAAAACAAAAGAAATAGATATGGGATGAAGTGGTGCAAACTGCATTGCATTAATACCATATGGAGAGAGAGAGAAAGGAGTGGAAATTTGTTTCCCCACTAACTTTGCAACCAAAGCTCTATTTTGAGTAATTCAAGTTTCTATAAAAAGATCTTTTCACAAGCTTTCCATTGATACCTTATTCGCTTTGAAAGGAGATCGGGCAATGTCCAAAAATGTAAAATTGATGTTTACGTCAGTTTCATTACTAAAACATAGATTATATGGATGTAAAATTATTTTAGATGAATTATTGATGGAGGAATTAGAGCTAACTGAATGTAATTAAAGGTTAATTGTATTTTTAGACTAAATTGAGAGAATATAGAAAGTTTGAGGATATTTATAAAATTATGAGTTTTAAGGCACTTAATGGAGAGTTAGTAATAGTTATGAATATAACTTAAGTTATTATGATGAAATGGGGTTAATAATGTCAATTGAGGATGCAATATAGTAAATAGAATAAATTAACAACTTTAGAAAAGTTTGATAATTTAAAGGATGACGGTGTTTAGCAAGGAATTAATGGTAGTTATGCATGTACATGAATGTTAAATGATAATTTATCAGTACAAAAAAAAAAAAGATTTAGCTATTACGAAAAAAAAAGTAGCTAAGCCTTATTTTGGTAGTGACTCAGGTCTTAGTAACCACCTTAACGACTAAAATAATGTAGTCACTAAATTTTTACTCGTTAAGATGAAATTAGTGACTAATAGTAACTATTTAGCAACTACAACACAATAGTCTTTACGATAGTCGCTAAATTGTGACTACATCAATGTAGTAGCTAAAAAAAAAAAAAGTAGCTAATTAATGACGGAGGCGACTATGGGACATCAAATAGTGACAATTTAGCAACTAAAATGAGTAGTCGCTAAGTTATAATTTAGTGAGTAGAACTAGGTTAGTCATTATTTAGCAACTAATCCTTGTAGTTGCTAAATAACGACTATGGATCTGACAATTTCTAAATAAAGGCTGATTAGTGACTAAACCTAGTAGTCGTTAAATAATACATTTTCACTATTAACACACTTGTAGTAGCTCAATAGAGACTGTTTAGCTACTACATCTAATAGTTGATAAGTTCCCTTTTTTAGCTATTTCCTTCAATTTAGTAGCTAAATAGAGACAATTTAGTTGCTACTATTCTAGTCTCTAATAATTTAATTTATTCATAATTATTTATTAATAATATATTATTATTTATTAATAATTTTTATTTTAATTATTTAATATTAACATTAATAATAAAATTAATGAATATTATATATAGATATTATTTGGTTAAATTTAATATTGTAGAAAATTAAAATGAAGTGAAATTATAATATCCTATTATTATAATAAAGAAGAAATAAATTTAGATAATATGTTTTAAAGGAAGTATATTAAAATTTATATGTTTAATAATTACAAATTTATAATAAAATAGTACACTATAGGTCATTTACAAGCGAGTAATTTGAAGTCGATGTAGGGCTAGCTAAACCTGTATTTAATGAAGGCACTTGTAATATTCTGGCTAAAGTAAGAACTAGAGCCCTCATCTCATCGAGTTGTTTCTATAGTGACTTAACCTTATTTCTACCTCTTTCTCAATCTTCGCATTTAGCAGTTGATCAATCATAGAAGAGGATGCAGTAGACTGACAAGAGGAATTGCTCATGTATGTTGAAGAGCGATCACTTAACCCATATAATGACTATTGACACTTATAATAAGTTGTTACCTAACCCATATATATAACATTATATATCAAGTTTTGTAATAGTTTTTACAACAAAACATAGAAGCCTTGATTGTAATGACTTTTTTAGAATTTTTCACCATTGGAGCTCATAGCTGACTCCGTTAGGCCAAGATGACTTTCCATACCGATAAGAAAAATAAAGCCAATACATAAAAAGTCAATTACAATGGAAACCTTTAAGAGGATAAACAAAAAGGGAATAAAAAATCATGCCTAGATGATAGGTTTTAATAAAGAAGTATCTCTAAATTCTCAAAAAGTTCATGAGTTACATCTTTGTGAGACTTACTGCCCTTACCATGTACCCCGAAGGCCCAATACAATTTTAAGGCTAATTTTATCTATAGAAGAATACATACAAAGTTGTGATTCATCAAAATAAAACGTAGCATCAATCTCTTACAAAGGTAAAACCTAAGGTGATTCTTCAACATAATCATAATTAGCCAACCTTTGCAGGACTGTCATAAGCTTTCCCAAGTCTAGTTTTTTGTAACATAATTATATTGATTTAATAAAAATAAGCATGCACAAACAAATTCTAAGAAAAAAATTCATTTAGTTTTTGACATGATGAACATTGATAAACCCATAATGGATGAGTCATTCCCTCATTTTATAGTAACAAGACCCATAATGTTAACCCTTAAAAGTAATCAAACAACAATATTGGTTTGGCTTCTCATAAAAAAATCTATAAACCTTAATACTAATATCCTTTTGTAAGATTTTGTCCATTTAGAGGCTATTTAATTTTTTGTCATAATAAACAGAGGCATGATAATGATATCAAACATTTCATTTTGTGGTTCCCTAAGTAGATCCATAAAAAATCACTTTTTACATCACTCTCATTAAAAATATAGCTTTTCCATTTGAAAATAATAGAAGGTCTTTTACTCTTTCTAACTCTTGCATTGGCTATTAAAATATTAATTGATGGATCACAAATATTACCATTTCAAAAACAAGGGAAATAACATTATGTATATGAGTAAGATGTTGTCCAGATAAAACCTTTAACAGAGCAATAAGTTTTAGAGAAAGTTAAAATGCTACAAGCATGGACTCTAAAATCCTCTTATGAACCTACAAGTTAATATAACTCAGAAGCATAAATCACCACTATCCAAGCAGTTTCCACACAAAAGAATTCATAAATCAAAGGCAAGTACCTAGCCTTGTGATATACCAACAATCTATAAGTTATTATTATACTGCTAGTAACCCTTGGAAAATTAAACTAGCAGTAACTAAGATAAGCTTCATATGAGCATGCTCACTCCTACATTTCTGTTGCCTATTATGCTCTTCGTGAAAGTCCCAATAAATTCTAGTCCTATTGATGATCTAGTAGAAAAGATAAAACATCTCTCATTTTCTGACTAACATTAAATGAGAAAAGATAATTATGTTGTAAAAATACTAATTTTTTTATCTAAAGGTCTAATCTTCATCAAACTTTATCCTTTTGGAGTAGACTAGATCTCACCCACCTGTAAAACAATAGAAATGGAACAACATGCTTTGGTTACAGTGCAAAAGTAATCAATTTGTTTTATGTCATATTATGCTACCAAATAAGTGTTGGAATATAATGAACTTGCACCCAGTTGCATGCATCTATCACCAATACAAACAAGATCAAAGTAAATACAACATAATGATAGATTCATCAGGTATGGATAAACTATTTCGTTACTGTAATTCTTAGAGAATTAGCCTACATAAGTGATTACAAATAATTTCACATGATTTTAGAAAGGTTAGGAGTGTCCCTAAAATGACGCCACAAAAGTGTTGTAGATAACTCCAAGCATGAACCTATTTCTTACGCAATTGCCCATGTTTTTACAATATAATAAACCATTGAAATTTAAACTTCATATTGGTTTTATCCTGATATCAACAACTTAATAACTAAATTCAATTTGCCTTAGTTATTATGATTTTTTTTTTGCTTAATCATAAAAAAGACCATTAAAATAAAACCAACAGTTCTTACAATTTCTAGGCATTCATAATCAAGATGAGTAGCTTCAATCCTTTTTTATCATTTTCGATCATGCTTTAAGATATTTTCTACTAACTTCCTATGCTCTTCAAGTGTTCTATCTTGAGCAACCATATCATAGGATACCTTGGACACAATCATATAAGTGTTCTATTATATGCTTTAAAATCTTTTTTTCTCATAAGCATCAAAATCATAATATACAAGATTATTGCTTTTTATCCACATTAGATATCTTGTTCTTCTGTTTTGTTCAATTTAAACTCGATCCATTTCTTGGAAATTAATGGTGAAACTGGAACCCACTTAGATCAACAATGTTGATGATACCTCTAAAATCTCTCATTGACTCTCTAGTTCATTGGCAATCCTTTTGAGGATGAGGTTTCTCACACCTAGCCTCGTGGAATGAGTAAAATTATGATTTTTTCCCATTGGTAATGATTACATAAGTGCAGAAAAAAATTTTCAATAGCAAAAATTAGTGTGAATTTTTTTTCCTCCCCCTTTTAGAGAAAGGAATTGATTGGTAACTATGATTCAAATTTTTACAAGGGCAAATGTTGGACTAGGATGGTTAATTCTAAGTCTTGGATCTCTTTTGATCTTGACAAAGGAGATTAATCAATTCTAATAATTCAATTGAGTGTTGTTTTGCATAATTAAGTTAGATTTTCAAGTGGAAGTTGGATGAAGTTCATAATCTTCAAGAAGGCAAAGTTCATCCAAATTTGCAGTTAGTGACTTATAATTCATGATCGCAACCTAGCTCAAGAACAGGTGAAACTAGGCCAGACACATTTGTGGGCATCATCTCTACCGTGAATCATCTAAAGATGGGAGTGTCAAAGTCGCAGATGAATTCGCGATCAGTGTTGTGTCTCATTTGCGACCGCGAAATTCATAGTGTCGAAGGAGGGAACCAAGTCCACAACTATAGCTTGCCAAGTGTCTCAGGTATTCATTGAAGAACAAAATTCGAGAGGGCGACATCTTGGGTAGCGACCATGATTCAAGAAGATGAAGATTGTCTTCCAAACAAAAGAATTCACATCCTGAATGGCACCTTGTACAAAGAATAATTGCGACCATGACTTTTATGTGCAGTTAGAAAGCAATAACTATATTTTCCTGATGGACCAATGAAGAGATGACACGTGGACTTGTTGTTAGACACAAATGGGGTTTTCCACCATAATTTTTGGCTCTCATATGAAAATTGGAAAGTCGCGATCACGAATCCTCAGTAGCGACCGCGACTCTCACCTATGATGCAATTAATGCAGAATCTGCCTAGCATGATTTGGAAATTTAATGAGTTTCTTAGTGTAATGTCTCTTTGGTGGGCATGGGCTATAAATACTCCACTGAGCAAATGTAAATGCATGAGAATTCATTAATTTGTAACAAAACTCTTGCACTTTTGCTACTTATTCTTTTTATTCTTTAAGTGATTGTTTGGTGTGAGCATAAACACTAATTGTAATAGGTATTAGTGTAAGCCAATAAAAACACTAGAGAAAGGTTTTAGTGTGAACCTGTGAAAACACTTAAGAAAGGTTTTTAGTGTCAGCCTTAGAAAACACTTGTAAGAAAGGTTATTGTGTGAGCCTTAAAAACACAAAGTGTAAAAGTTAGGCGCGAGCTTGGAAACACCATTTAAAGTTAATGAAACACCTAATTGTAGAGAAATGAGAAGTGAACATGGGGTTGATTATACCCGAACCATTATAAATCGTGTGTCTTCTTTTTTACTATTTTTTATCCTCTTTTTAATTTTTTTAAAACACCAATTCAACCCTTATTTTCTTAGTGCCTAGGGCCAAAAAGTGGTATCAGAGTCAAGTCTCACATTCAAGTCTTAATTGGGTGAGCAAACAAGTCTCATATTCAAGCCTTAATTAGGTGAGCAAAGTTCATGGCACAATAGGGAATCCACTCACACCTCAAGCCCTACTTGGATGGATATGACTATACTCATTGAAAGTATAAGATGGAGATCTATCTTGACATAGATGTAATGGACCTTTGGGATGTAGTTGTCAAAAAATGAAAGCCACCCTTTAAAGTAGTGGATGGAATTGAAAAACTCATTCCAAGGGAAGATTGGGTTGAAGCTCATAGGAGGTCAAATGGCAAAAACAAAAGAGCAATGGTTATTCTTCTAAGCTCTCTCTCTAGGGAAGAGATTGAAAGAGTGTAACATTGCCAAACAGCACATGCCATTTGGAAGACTCTTGAGAACTATTATAAAGGCACAACACTAGTTAAATCAAGCAGTTTAGAGATGTACGTGACAGAATAGGAGATCTTCATTATGAAGGATCATGAATGCATCACTGAAATAATGAATAGACTCCTATCCATCATCACTAACATGAAGAAATTTGGAAGGACTCTCACTAACTATAAAGTAAACATAAAAATCCTTAAAAATCTTCCATTAGATAAGTTTGGTGCAAGAATGTACAACATTCAAGAGTCCAATTCGAAGATTGGGAAGGTACCTACAGATGTGTTGATAAGCAAACTCTTAACTCATGAGTTGGCCTTACAAAAGGATGAGCAAATGAAGAAACTAAGGGGCCAAGGAGAAAAATTAGAAAAAGAAAGAAGAACCTTGACACTCAAATCCTTAATAAAGGATGAGGAGGTAGAAATAACCTCTAGTGGTGAAGAGAGTGACAAAGAAGAAGAAGAGCTAGCAATGCTCTCAAAAAGGACAAAAAAGTTGATTAAAAGAAGAAAAGAGAGAAGAATCTTTAAGAAGACAACTCATAATCTTAGAGAGATACAATGAAGTCACTTGCTATGAGTGTGGCAAGCAAGACCACATCAAATACGATTGTCCCAAAATAAAGAAGAATAAGAGATGGGATAAGGAGAAGAAGAAGAGTTTCTCAACCATTTAGAATGATAGCTCCGGTGAAGATGAAGAAGAAGGAGAAGTTGCCAACATTTGCTTCATGGCATAAGAAGATTCTCCAAATGAGGTAAGCACTTCTTCCCACTCTCATTCAGATTTAGATGATTTTGATGAGATAGATGAAGAGCTTCTAGAGGCTCTTACTATGAGGTATGACAAATATAAGTCACAAATGAAGTCTTATAAGAAAAAATGTCAAAAATTAGAGGGTGATTATAAATCCCTCAATGATCTTGTAAGCGAATTGAGAGCATCAAATGATGAGCTCAAAAAATCTATGGAAAATCTTTATATATCATCTTATTCATTAGCTTTATTGAGAAAAGAAAATGACTTTCTAAAAGGAGAAGTAATTGAGCTTAGAAGCTCAATCTCTAAATTCCATAAAGGAAAGGAAGCCTTGGACACATTGATTGTGTCACAAAGACCATCATTGATTAGACATGGTATAGGCTTTAATGGAGCCTCATCATCATCATATACTACATTTGTTAGATCATCAGAACCTCAAACCTCAAGTGTTGAGGTAATTAGAAGAAAAGTGCTCCTAGCACTAAGCCTCATAAGCCTAAGGGAAAAGGGAAGGCTCCCTCAAGCTCTAGAGCTAAGACTCAAAGAGCTAACCATGCCTACATGTACAACAAAAAGCATGCTCACTCTCATAAACAATTATCTACTACTTCTCATCACATATGCATATGCAAGCATTCACATAATTAAGGTATGAGGAGGCCTCCTACTCATACCAAATTTGTGCATAAGAGAAAGACTCACAAGTCTAAACTCTAATGCCATTATTGCATGAAATTTAGGCATGTTAACATTCATTGTTTTATTAGGATGGCTCACCTCAAGAAGATCCTTCAACTCCTAATCTCTTAGGACCCAAGTATGCTTGGGTACCTAAGAAAAGGTGACTCACTTTTATTATGTAGGGAAGTGTAGTAGCCACCAAATCAAGCAATAGACATGTGGATAGTAGATGTTCCAAGCATATAACTAGAAATAGAAAGCTATTCACGACATTGAAGGAAAAAGAAGGTGGAGATGTCACATTTGGTAACAATGCCAAGGGTAAGGTAATTGGCATTGGAACCATTAGTAAGAATGGTTATTCATTAATTGATAATGTTTTATTAGTTAATGGCTTACAACAAAATTTGTTGACTGTAAGTCAATTATGTGACAAAGGTAATAAAGTCACCTTTAATCCTAGGGAATGTCGAGTCACTACTTTAGTGGATGATGAGGTTATTTTCAAGGGTGAAAGGAAAGGCAATACCTAATCAATTGACTTAGACAATTTGGCTAACCAATCTTTTAAGTGTTTTATATCTTTGAGCAATGAAGTTTGGTTATGGCATAGAAGGCTTGGACATGTAAGCATGAATCTTCTTTAAAGCCTATCTAAAGGAAAGTTGGTAGAAGGCCTTCCCAAGCTAAATTTCACTAAAGACAAGACATGTGGTCCTTGCTAAATGGGTAAGCAACATCAAACCTCCCACAAAGCAAAAAATGTTATAAGTTCTTTTATACCTCTTCAACTAGTTCGGACACACTAGGAGTGCTAGCTTAGGTGGAAAACATTATGTACTAGTCATAGTTGATGACTACTCTAGGTTTACTTAGGTGTCTTTTTTAGCTCATAAGAGTGATACTTTTGATGCTTTCAAGAGTTTTGCAAAAAGAGTTCATAATGAAAAATGTTATTTCATTTCTTCTATTAGAAGTGACCATGGAAAGAAATTTCAAAATGAGTCTTTTGAAACTCATTGTTCAGAGAATGAAGTTTTTCATAATTTTTCAACTCCTAGAACACCATAACAAAATGATGTTGTAGAGAGACAGAATAGAACACTAGTAGAAATGGCTAGGACCATGCTCAATGAGTATTCTTTATCAAATTACTTTTGGGTCGAAGCCATTAATACTTTTTGTTACATTGCAAATAGATTTTTTAAAAGACTCATTCTCAATAAAACTTCTTATGAGCCATGGAATGGTAGAAAACTTAAGATATCATACCTAAGAGTATTTAGATGTAAGTGCTATATTTTAAATACCAAAGATAATCTTGGGAAATTTGACTCCAAGACCAATGAAGGAATATTCTTAAGTTATTCCACCTCTAGCAAGGCATATAGAGTATTTAACAAGAATTCAATGGTAGTTGAAGAGTTTATGAATGTTGTCTTTGATGAATCTAGTAAACTTAATCTTAGGAAAGGTGTTTTTGTTGATGATCTTATAGGTGACTTTGAAAAGCTGAAATTGGAAGACACTACAAGAAGAGAAGATAAAAATGTTGATGATCCTATAGGTGACTTTGAAAGGCTGAAATTGGAAGACACTACAAGAAGAGAAGATAAAAACAAGGAAGGAGGTGAATCATCAAAAGAAGATGAAAAGCCACATCATCAACAAATAGATGAGCCAAACCAAGATCTACTCAAAAATTAGAAAATTTTCAAATATCTCCCCAAGGAATTGATCATTGGTTATACCTCCAAGGGTGTAAGTAGTGGATCACAACTTCATCCTTTAGATAATAATCTTGCATTTGTTTCTCAACTTGAGCCAAATTCAATTGATAAGGCTCTTGATGATGAGAGTTGAGCGCTTGCCATGCAAGACAAACTTAACCAATTTAAGAGAAACAAGGTATGAGAACTTATCCTTAGGCCTAAAGAACACTCTATTGTAGGTTGCAAATAGGTGTTTAGGAACAAGTTAGATGAGCAAGGTCTTATAATAAGGAATAAAGCTAGATTGGTTGCTAAGGGGTACAACCAAGAGAAAAACATAGATTATGATGAGACATTTGCCTTCGTTCCAAGATTAGAGGCCATTAAGATACTTTTAGCTTTTGCATGCCACATGAAGTTCAAGCTTTTTCAAATGGATGTTAAAAGTGCATTTTTGAATGGAATTATTGAGGAGGAAGTCTATGTTGAACAACCTCCTGGTTTTGGGTCACATTACTTTCCAAATCATGTCTTTAAATTGAACAAAGCCTTATATAGATTGAAACAAGCTCCAAGAGTTTGGTATGAAAGGCTTAGTTCATTTCTTTTAAAAAATGATTTTGAAAAAGGAAAGGTGGACACCACACTATTTGTTAAAAAGGACAAGCATGATATACTAATTGTACAAATCTATGTTGATGATATCATTTTTTGGTGCTACTAATGAGTCTTTTTATGAGGATTTTGCTAAGTGTATTACTAGGGAATTCGAAATAAGCATGATAGGAGAGCTCAAGTTCTTTCTTAGTTTACATATCAAACAAACCAAAAAAGGGATCTTCATCAACCCAGCCAAGTACACAAGGGAAATTTTCAGGAAGTTTGACATGGATGGTTGCAAAGTAGCCAAAACCCCCATGAGTGGTACCATCAAGGTAGACAAAGATGAATCGGGTAAGATAGTAGATGAAAAGAGATATTGAGGTATGATTGGATCTCTACTTTATCTTATTGCTTCTAGGTTGGATATCATGTTTAGTGCATATATGTGTGCTAGGTTCCAATCCTCTCATAGAGAGTCTCATTTAAATGTTGTTAAAAGAATTTTTAAGTATTTGTATGGCACAATTCACTTAGGGTTATGGTATCTTAGGGATTCATCCTTTAGTCTCATAGGATATTCGGATGCAGATTATACATGTAGTTTATTAGATAGAAAAAGCACTTTTAGGACTTGACAATTTATAGGAGAATGCCTAGTATCTTGGTTTAGCAAAAAACAAGTGTCGATTGCCTTATCCACCACAGAAGTCGAGTATGTTGCTACGTGTTATTGTTGCACCCAAGTTCTTTAGATAAAACAATAATTGAAAGATTTTGGTAAGGTGATTGATCAAATTTCTATTAAATGTGATAACACTAATGCTATTAAACTTTCTAAGAATCTCATCCAACACTCTAGGAGCAAACTCATAGATATTAGACATCATTTCCTTAGAGATCATGTGCAAAAGGGTGATGTTGTGTTAGAATTTATTGACACAAATCATCAACTTGCAGATATTTTCACTAAACCTCTCAATGAAGAAGATTGAACTTCATTAAAAGAGAATTGGGAATGCTTGATGGAAGCTCCCTAAAGTGAAAATTTGATCTTATGTATGATTGCTATGTGTGTTGATTGTATGTCTTGTGTTCTCTTTTTGACACATTCCAAGTGGATCACAATTTTGATTCTTTCAAATCTTATTTTTTTTTCTTTCTTATCCTTGATGACTCATAATTCGCGATCGCTATCTTATCTTCACAATCATGAATTACAAGTCATAGTCACCAAACTGTCAAACATCAAATTATGGTCGCAAGAATCAACCTCCACCATGAATTTTGGTCAAGAATTCAAATTTTTGACTTTTGTAGCGTGTATTCCAGAGGAAAATTTGTTCGTTACTCACTTTTTTTTGAAAATCACGACCGCGATCCAAGAATTCACAAATGTGAATTTGAGTAACTCTTAAGCCGTTAAGTGATTTGACTGGCAACCATTTCCAACTCTTCATTAATCCATTTTTAGCCATTTGTGCACATTTTCAATGGCTATATAAACCCTATAAATAGTGCTTTGCATAAGTTCATCCTACTCTAAAACTCTCATTCTTCCAAAGCTCTCAAAATCTTCTAATCTCTTCATCTTTTGCAATGGCTCCTAAAAAGATCTCAAGAGCAGACAAAGGCAAGGCTATGACTCAACCATCTGTACCCTCTGCACTCCATCTAATGAAAGGAATCACCAACGAGGAGAAAGAGAGGTATAAAGTAAATACTTCCAAGATCATCCCAATAAGATTCCTTCTACCTTTCTATTAGAGACCTTGGACATCAATACAGAGATTCGCGCTTTTCTCTCCAATTTGGGATAGAACAAGTTCATTTTTCAGGATGAACCCAGTTATGAAGAAATTGTGAGGGAATTCACATGCATTGTCTAATTGAGTTGCAAAGTTGATTCTCAAGCGAACAATATGGGTTGATATTTCAGGCTTTTAGCAATCCTTTTTATATTACCTTTGAACAACTATCCTCCCTCTTCAATCTTCAAGTAGGAGAAAACATTCCATTTATCATCTCCACGCTTGATGTTATTTATTTTGAATTCTGGTAAAAAATATCTATCGAAACTAACCCCAGAAACTCATTGGCCAAACACATTAAAACCCTACCCCTTTAGATACTCCATTATATCATCACCTTTTTCATAAATACTAGAGGTGATGGTAATGAGAAAGTATCACAAAAAGACTTGGCATTTCTTTTTTGCCTTGTTAAAAACAAACCAATTCAAATTAGCTAGTATCTAATGGATCAATTGATCCATATGAGTACCAAATCCAAAAGCCAATTCCTTCTGCTTTCTTACATTACTCCGATTTATCGCTTTATAGGGGCACTTGATGAGGAAAATGAAAAATTCCTCACCAAGAAACTCATCGCTTTTCAAAACTTTCTTGACCTCACTTATCTTATCAACGCCAAAGGCATACACTCGGATACTTATGCCTATACCCTGGGTGTTATTAGGGTGAAGAAAATGGAAAGCTCCTACGCTTCCAAGAGGAAGAGGCTTATCATAGAAGAAGGAACACCTCTAGTTCCCCCTCCTCAACCAAAACCTAAATCCAAAATATCTCTTGCCACCATTAGCAGAAAATTAGATAAGATGATGAGAATGATGAAAAAGAGGTTCTTATTTCTCTCACATCTTCATAGTGACATGGTAGATTTATAAGAAAAGTTGGGTGTTCCTCCTTGCCATCTTTCAGACTACACAGAATTTAAAGATAGTCAAGAAGAAGAGGGCAATGAAGAAGTAGAGGATGGAGATAAAGCATAAGGCGCCAACAATGAGGAAGTGGAAGACACTTATGGAGATGATGATGACTCTCAAATTTTCTAGACTAGGGATTTCTTATATTTTCTCTTTGTTTTTAATTGCAAAACTTGTGATCCCACAGTTGATTATAAATAAATAAGATGTGTGTTTTTTTTGCAATTCTTTGTCTTATGTGATTGATGGAATTTACTTTTATTGCATTCTTATTTTGCTCTTTATGAACACTTATCTATTTGTTATGCATGTATTCTTCTCTCTTACAAACCCTCTTTTTGATCTTGCCAAATGGGGAGAGATAGAAATAAGTTAAGTCTAAGGGGAAGAGAAAATAACTTGCAAATAATAACATAAATTGAGTAGGAGCATCATACTATCATAGTTAGGATTTTTAGAAATTTCATTTTGAATAATTGAATTCCATACTTAGGAAATTTCACCTTAAGTATTCATTTAATCATATTACACTCCAACTTCACATTTCTGCATTATTTTTCTTTAGGATCAATCGAAGTTGTCAAAATCAAAAAGGGGGAGATTGTTGGACTAGGATGGTTAATCTTAAGTCTTGGACCTCTTTTGATCTTAACAAAGGAGATTGATCAATCCTAATGTTTCAATTGAGTGTTGTTTCACTAAATTAAGTTAGATTTTCAAGTGGAAGTTGGATGGAGTTCATAATCTTCAAGAAGGCAAAGTTCATTCAAATTCACGGTCAGTAACTCATAATTTGCAACCGCAACCTAGCTCAAGAATAGAGTGAGATTAGACATGGTAGATTTATGTATGTGAGAGTTAAATGTTTGTAATTAAAATAAAAGGTATACAAGAGTTGAATGTTAATGATTATGGCATATAATGAGATTAAAATGATTTGAGTTAAGTATGTATACCTTAATTCTAAGGATTATCCTATGGGAGCTTATTTTATATATGATTTATGTCACAAAAGAAAAGAAAAGAAAAGTAAGAATAAGAACAGAACAAAAATTTCATTTTTTAAGAAATGTTTTGAGATAACACCTATTAATTTATTCCATTGAATTTAAGGTGGTGTTAATGTAAGTTTAAAATTTTTAATATCAGAGTGACACAATAGAAGCTATGGTGGGCCTTCCCACGAGTTAATTTAGGCTTCCTATGGGTTTTAAAGGCTTAAGCCTTCCCATTTCTTAACTTTGGCATGGTCCCAAATTTGAGTCGTGATAGAGTGGTATTAGAGCAAAGGTTTGTATGGTTGGACCTTTGAGTTAGAAGAGATAGACAGAGAAAAGAGATAATAGAAATGATGAGACATATATAAGGATATTTAGCTATGACTTGTGGAGATACAAGATTCTTTCACATCGTGTTAGTTTTCTCTTAAGTTAGAAATATGTGTTCGAGATTGATTTGTTATATTGTTAATGATGTGGAGCTTTACATACCAAGTATATAGTGTTAATAAGAATGATTATGCTTTAATTCATAGAATTTAAATACACTTTATGTTTTAGTATATCGCAACACTAAAACATTGTTACGATAAAATTATATGTTATGACATACTTATGTATATGATGTATATGTTTAGGCTTATGCTAATGAGATTAAAGTGTAAGATGATTAATAAATGATGCTATGATATATGGGCGAAAGAATATGATGAAGGTGATTGATATGATTGATATGTAGTCCCCAGATGGGCAATTGATTATTTATATTGAGGATTGATGCCTTGAGAGCTCTAATTATCATATATATGTTATTTTGGTAGGTGGATTAGTCCAAAATATAGAAAAGACCCTACTTAAATTTTGGCAGCATTTTAAGGAATTATGGTATATGAAATGGAAAAATGAATAGAATAAGGGAATATAAAGGATATAAAATGATCAAAAAGCATAGAAAAGTAAGTTAAGATATAGAGTTATATTTATAATTAGAGTTTAAACTTTTGTTTGTCTTAGAGGTCTACTAGAAAAAGAAAATATTGTTTTTAAAAGAGGCCATGAGGATTTCTTGATTATGGTCATAGGATGGCCTCTTATAATCATGATAAGTTAAATGAAATTTGTTGGACTAGGTTATTCAAACCTAAGTCAAAGGTCTTATTTGATCTTTAAAATGAAGATTGATAGGTATTAACATCTTGTTTAAGTGTTGTTTTTGCAATTTTTAAGATAGGTTTGCATTGCAAGTTGGATAGAAGTTTAAATCTTTAAAATTGAGTAAGGCATACAAATTCATGGTCAAGAACCTCAAAATTGCGATCGTGACCTTACAACAAGGATAGATGAACTTGAACTAGACAAATTTGCAAAGCAAATCACAGCCATGATCTAGCCAAGGAAGACATGATTATCATACAGTGTGATTTACAGTGGCTTTCACATTCCTAGTAGTGATCATGACTTTTATAGTTGTATGGAGGGAGCCAAGTCTGCAACAAAAACTTGCCAAGTATCCAAAACAAAATAATGGTTTGAATATCAAAATTCACGAGGGCAAAAAAACTACCAAGGCCACAAACAGTTGAAGCATTTTTTTTCCTTATCAAACAGAAGGATTCACGATTACTACGACATCTAAAAAAAACCTTAATCGTGATCGCGACTTTTAGTTGGTTGGATAAATGCAATGATTATTTTTCTTAGTAAACCAATAACTTTATGCCACGTGGACTAGCCGCTAGACACTAAATGGGCTTCTTTATTGGAATTTCAGTCTTTCTAGTGCAAATTGAAAATTCAAGTCCACGAAATGCCATTTATGACCACAAAATTAGTATGACAGGAATTTAATATAAAATCTACTAAGCCTACCTTAGAGATATAGGCATAGTTTGTTAATAACATCTCTTTAGTGGTTATTGCCTATAAATACTCCACCAAGTAGACATGAATGCAAGAGAATATCATTGATTATAACTAAACTCTTGCAGTTTTATTTCTCAACCTCTTATTCTTTATATGTGAGTTATTATTGTCGGGTGTAAGCATTAAACACCATTGTTTGAGAGTTAGCCTAGCTGTCGAAACTCTTGCATTAGGTTAAGTGTGAGCTTTTGAGAAAACACTTGAGTGAGATTTTTATGTGAGCCTTAAAATACAAGTTTTAAGGTTGTGTGTGAGCCATTAAACATATTGTATAAGTTTGGTATGAGCTTGGAAACACCATTTTAAGTTATTAGAACACCTAATTGTGAACAATTGGAGAGTGTATATAGGGTTCATTAACACACAAATGACTATAAAAATATTATGTGTTCATTCCTTCTCCTTCTTTTTTAATCTCTTAAACACTTTATCTTCCCTCTAAATTTTTAAATTCCCACCAATTCAATCCCCCTCTTCTTAGTGCTTAAGGGCTAACAAGTGGAATCAGAGCAAAGTTCTCATTAAAACTTTTAATTGAATGAGCAAAGACACATGGCACAAGAAGGAATCCATACCCATCTTAAGCCATACTTTGATGGATCCGACTATATGCATTGGAAGTATAGGATGGAGATATACATGGACAATGATGTGGTGGATCTTTAGGATATTATGGCAAAAGAGTAAAAGCTTCCTACTAAGGTGGTTGATGGAAGTGAAGAGTTAATCCCAAGGGAAGAATGGGTGGAAGCTTGTAGAAGATCAATTGGAAGGAACAAAAGGGCAATGACAATCCTTCTTAGTTCCTTGTCAAAGAAATATGAAGGGTTCAACATTGCCTCATAACCTATGAAATTTGGAAAGATTTGGAGAATTACCATGAAGGCACAACATTAGTGAAATCCAGCAGATTGAAGATGTATGTGACAGAATGAGAGTTATTCATGATGAAAGACAATGAAAGCATCACCAATATGACAAATAAACTCCTATCCATTATCACAAACACGAAGAAGTTTGGAAAGACACTCACCAATCATGAGGTAGACTCTAAAATACTTAAATCCTTAACTCTTAAGAAATTTAGTGCTAAGGTATGCAACATATAAGAGTCAAATCCATAAATTAGAAAAGTACAAAATGATGTCCTCATAGGCAAGCTTTTCACTCATGAGTTAGCCTTGAAAAAGGATAAGGAGATGAAGAAAATCAGATGGCAAGGGGACAAGAATGAAAAAATAGAGAAGAAGATCTTAGCTCTCAAATCTTCATCTAAAGATAAAGAAGCAAAGGCTATCTCAAGTGATGATGATAGTGAAAAAGAAGAAGAGGAGCTAGTTATGCTTTCTAGAAGAACCAAAGAGCTGATATGAAAAAGAAAAGATAGAAGAAACTTCAAGAAGACATATCCTAACCTCGAAGAAAGGATGAGTGAGGTAACATGCTATGAGTGTGGTAAACAAGGCCACATCAAATATGATTGCCCCAAGCTGAAAAAGAAGAAGAAAGGGGACAAAGAAAAGAAAAAGAGTTTCAAAGCCACCTACGATGACAACTCTAGTGAGGAGGATGAAGTTGAGGAAGTGGCAAATCTATGCTTCATGGCATAAGATGACTCTTCAAATTAGGTAAGTTCTTTGCCCCATTCTTGTGAAAACTATAATGCATTAGATGATGTGGATGATGACCTCTTATAAACTCTTACTTGGAGATGTGATAAATATAAATCATAATTGAAAAATTACAAGAAAAAATGCTCTAAACTAGAAGATGAATTTAAATCCTTATATGATCTTGTAAGTGAGTTGAGGACTTCTAATGAAGAACTAAAAAAGTCTTTAGAGAGTCTTTCTAAGTCTTCATCCTCTCTTAACTCCTTGAGAAAGGAAAATGATTCCTTAAAGGGTGAAGTTATACAACTTAGAAACTTTATCTCTAAATTTCACAAGGGAAAGAAGTTTTAGATACATTAATTGTATCTTAAAGACCCCACTAGTTAGATATGGTCTTGGCTTCAATGGAGCCCTCTCGTCATCTAATCCCCCTCTCACTACTTTTATTCGAGTTTCAACACCTCAAACATCTAGTATTGAGG